>CAUYQG010048880.1:0-65795 GCA_963574415.1 Tarsius wallacei | reverse complement strand
TGATATGTGTGTGTGTGTGTGTGTGTGTGTCTTCGTTTTTAGCAAAAAAAAGTTTCAAAAGTTCATAGAATAAGGGTATAAATAGAGAAATTATTTGTGTACAGCTATACAATGTGTTTGTGGTTTGTGTTATTATAAAGGGGTCAAGAGTTTAAAGACTTAAAAGTTTATAAATTTAAAAAGTTACAGTAGGCTAAGTTTAACTTGGTTTTGAAGAAGGAAAAATATTTTTAAATAAATGTAGTGTCGCCTAAGCATGCGGTGTTGTGAAGACCACCATGGCGATGGTCACACCCTCAGCCTCGCACTCGCCCCTGTCACTCACTGACTCCCCACAGCAACCAGCGTCCAGTCCTGCGGGCCAGACTCACCCCTCCTGGCCAGTGCCCGGCCACTCTCGTCCTTGATGCTGTATTTCTTCTCTACATTCTGTGTGTTTAGACACCCCGATGCTCACCATTGCCTTCCAGCTGCCTGGGGATCAGCACCGTCATGAACCACGCAGGCTTACAGCCGCAGAGCAACAGGCTGGACCACGAACCCAGGTGCAGAGTGGGCTACCCCAAGTAGGTTGTGCAAGTCCCCTCTGTGCTGTTCACACAACGGCCCTGTCACCGAACCCAGCGTTTCTCAGAACAAACCTCCTCATCAGGCCACGCGGGACGGCACACGGGACGGCGTGTGTAGGTCACTCGCAAAGACTTCACATCTTAGGTAGCGTGTGGGTGCATCGCGGGTCTGGTATCCATGGGGAATCCTGGCACCACCCCCCATGGCTCCTGAGGGGCGCTTATGCCATGTTAGAACCCACTCTACGGCATGCCCATCCCGTGGCTATGTGGCCTTGGCCTGCCAGGTCCCACGCTCCGAGGGTCCCACGCTCCGAGGCTGCCTTGACACCTTGGTGAGTAGTCTCCTCCCCTGATCGAATCCAATCTGCCTCTGTCTGGCTCCCCCTCCCAGGGGTTTGCTCTGAACTCCGGGCAGCCTGGCTCACTGCTCAACCGCCAGGCAAGTGACTCGCCTCCTCTCGAGACAGGGATGCTGACAGCGTTGACCTCACAGCATTAAGGGTTCAGCGATGCATGTAAAGCATTGAACGGCGTGACCATCCTCACATGTTGACTGTTGTCATTTTTACTAAACCTTCCATCAAATGAGTCTTATTTGACACCATGTTCTATTTTTTTTTTCCTTGCTCTAAAATAGGTGCAGGAGAGACGTGGCATTCAACTCTGGAAAATATAGGTTCTTTTTGTAAGCAGCCCAAACCCAGCCTTGGTCCTCAGGCTGCTGGACAGGCCAGGCACCTGGGCACAGTAGAGTGGCTCTGGACCTGTCATGCATACCTAACAGCCCCCTCGCTCCCAAAGTTTCCTTGTGAAGTTGGTGTGTCTGCTGCCATGGAGTTTTTGGATGCAGGTGAACACAGGGAGAAGGAAGTGTTCCTGTGCCTGGCACAGATTCATGTCGCTGCTGGATGGCGTGAGACACTAGTGACTTTACCAGCAAGATGAGACCACCACCATCTGCACTTCTGTTGCGGTGTTTATACACGTGGCTTGAGGTTCCTCTAGGCCCCTCCCAATTGCATGCTGTGGCTGACACTTCAGTCTTTTTTTCTGAGTGGGAGTCTCACTCTGTTGCCCAGGCTGGAGGGCAGTGGCACGCTTACAGCCACCGCAGCCTTGACCTGCTGGGCTCAGGCAATCCTTCCACCTCAGCCTTCCAAGTAGCTGCAACTACTGGCACACACCGCCAAGTTGCCCAGTCTGGTCTTGAACCTATGGGCTCAGGCAATCCTCTCATGTCGGCTTCCCAAAGTGCTGGGATTACAGGCATGAGCCATGGCACCTAGCCTGGCACTTCGGTCTTAATGACAACTGCCGCCTCTCACTGTCACCATGGTCCATTTCAGATATTTGAATCAAGTCATTCATAGCTAATTACTTTTTTCTCCAACTCCTAAAAACCATAGCCCAGACATATACATCCAAATTCTGAAAAGAGGTCCAGATGTGGTGGCTCACCCTATAATTCCAGTGCTGTGGGAAGCCAAGGTGGGAGGATCACTTGAGGCCAGAAGTTTGAAACCAGCCTGGACAACATAGCAAGATTACGTCTGTAAAAAATGAAAAAATTAGCTGGCCATAGTGGTGTGTGCCTGTAGTTCCAGAACTTTAAGAGGCTGGGGCGGGAGGATTTCTTGAGCCCAGAAGTTCGAGACCAGACTAGGCAACATAGTGAGACTTCATCTCTATAAAAAAAAAAAAAGTAAAAATAAAAACAATTAGCCAGGTGTGGTGGTGTACACCTGTAAGCCTCAGCTACTCAGGAGGCCAACGAGGGAGAATCGCTTGTGCCCAGGAGGTCGAGGCTGCCGTGAGCCATGATCGTGCCACTGCACTCCAGCCTGGTTGACAGAGGGAGACCCTGTCTCAAAAAATACAAATGCCAAAACAAACAATACAGAAAACCAAAATTTGAAAAAATCCACATTTCCTGAGAAGCAAGTATACACTGCTGCCTGCTTATTTTATGTAGATGTGAACTACTGTGTGGAAAAACACATACCTGCAAGCGCAAAGGTGCAGTCAAAACCACGCCTGGCCTCTACCTCAGAGCCCCGAGGGCATGGCACTGTTGCATCTCTGGTTGGGAGCACGGGCTCTGCCGGTCACGGCCTGCACCACAACCTCCTGGAAGGGTCAGCCCATTCCCAATGGAGGGTCGACCCAGGGAAATCCAGTCTGGCATGGGCCTAGACATTGAAGAGGGGTTCGGATGTGACTCCTCTACCGGAAGCTGCCCTCTCTCTGCTCTGAGCCCAAGTCAGCCCGACTCACCCCGGGCTAAGCCCCAAATAGGCGCTCACCTGAAAACTCTCTCATTCGCATTTGTTTGCACATCCTTGAGAAGCAAGATGGCATTGTCAGGGTGTGCCCCCTGCAGCCAGACCGTCCCACATGGGCTCCCAGTGTTCAGTCTTGGTCATCTGACCTGTGTGCCTCAGTTTATCCATGTGTTAGCAGAGATGATATGAGGACCACACTCATAGGACTTCTGGGTGGACTACACAAGCTCAAACTTTAAGCAGTTTTGATTATCCTTAAATGCTATTTCAATTTCTTTAAAAACAAAACTCATTAAGCGCTCCATCCTGTTCCCAGCCCGCCTTAGCTCACCCACCTGGGTCAAAGCGGGTCAGTACTGAGCGGGAGCGCCACCTGGTGGCCTCGCAGCACTTCCCTGGAAAACGTCAGTCCAGGAAAATGATGCAGGTCCCAGAAAGATGAGCTGATGATGGGAAGGACCAAAGCTCGGGTCACACTTCCCGATTCAGTCTTACAAATAAAGCATCAACGACATGGCCACAGCCTGGGCTAACCATGGAATGTCGCCCAGATGTCCTGCCACAGCATGGAGGTGGGAGAATCGGCCGTGCTGCTCAGGGGGCCCCTCACAGCCAGGCACTGGCGAGAATGCCCCCTCGGCAGTGGCCTCCCCAGAGGCCGGTAGGGCCCAAACACATGAGTCCCAAGGAAGTTTCTAGGTGGAGGTGCTCTGATTTTTTTGTCAACTTTTTTGAGCCGGGGTCTCACTGTCACCCAGGCTGGGGTGCAATGGCATGAACATAGCTCACCGCAGCCTGGACCTCCTGGGCTCAGGCGATCCTCCTGCCTCAGCCTCCCTAATAGCTGGAACTATAGGCACACACCATGACGATGGTTTTTTGTTTTTTTTTTTGTAAAAACGGGGGTCTTACTATGTTACCCAGGCTGCTCTTAAACTCCTGGCCTCAAGTGATCCTCCCGCCTTGGCCTCTCAGAGTACTGTGATTACAGGCATGAACCATCACACCTGGCCTGAAAGGACTACCTTCACAACCAGACACACTTAAGTGGACATCATAACGTCACTGAGAGGCCCTGGATGAGCACAAAGCTACTGCCACAAGAGTCAAATTAGAGGTCATCAGTCACAGAAAACATGGATGTGGCACTTATTCAAATACTGGCAGCATTGTCAGGCACTTTCTAACTGAGGTGCCAAGTGTGTAACACCCCTAACATGGGCAATTCTGTTGAAAAAAAGTAATTCAGCTCCTCTGTTTATACTGATATTGTCAGTGGCTTAACTGGATAATGTCTGCAACGTTTAACCCTTTGCACTCAAATGTCCCTTCTGATGGGACATCATAAACCTAGCAAACCCCTCGGATGTCCCCTCAGGGGACATGAAGCGATTGCTGGTGATACCGGACAAACTTACACCAGTGCAAATTTTTCAAAGATGTATGTTTCCTTGACGTTTTCCAAGTTACACGCAAAAGCAAATAGATGCAATATATACTGAGATAAACATAAAAAGTACCAGCTGAAGTTACGTAGAAAGAGAATGTGTGATGTGCTTTCACAGGGGTGCACTGACTGCACAGCAAATTACATATTATTGATGTGGGAAGAAGAACACGAGACTGCACTGTTGGCTTGGATAGTAAAACACCAGGTGGAAGACATCACGCACATTCCTACTGCACGACACTATCCATGAACCTGCAATGCATGTGACTGTTTCACATGTTACCGTGGGTTAGAAACATGCGATATTAGATTTTGATTTTTTTATCATAACCTCTTCAATATCCAAAATTTGATTATAAGCCAACTATAATTACAATAAACTAATTGGTTCTGACACTGTACTATTTAGTATGAAGTGATTCGTTTTTCACTATTTCATCAAAAAGTGTGGTCAAGTTGCTGATAGGTGATTGCGAGATGTCTCCAAGTGCAAAGGGCTAATTGTATGAATAAGAACATACATACCCACTTTTCCCTGGCAAATGCTGTAGTTATTTGGGCCTATTCCAAAGGCAAAAAAGGCCATGGTGACATCCGTCTTCTATTGACAACTTCTTTCATAGCTTCAGAAAATGTCAGTGTTTAAAGTTACCCACTAACTTTTCAATGAACTACTGAGAGAAGCCTAATGTGGTAAAGCTTTCCAGAGTTTACCAGCATTAAACTTTATAGGCTCAAATTCCCTCAAAGATTTGGGTCACGTCCTGTCTCTACACTGTGCCCCTGCCTGGCAGCGGCCTGCACAAAGGTTGTGACCTCATGACCAAGTGACCTTACCCTACTATATTTCATCTTTTTTACGTGGTTTTCCCGGGAAGGTAACATCCTCTTCTGAGCAGACCCACGGCTCTCCGCCCTGACAGCAGACGCTGTCTTTGGCTACGTCCCCAGCCCACGGCAGGCACTCAGTAAGCACACTGTTACAGCTGACCCGAGGTGGCTAATCTGATGACAGTGAAGTTTCAGAGGGATGCGAAGTTTAGAGTGGCTAACTAAAAGCAAACTTAAAATAAGATGGACCCAGTGATCTGCAGCAAGACAGATTTAACTCAAAATCCTCTGTCAGAAAACGAGTTTCAGAGTCAGAGTCAAAGAGGCTTCTTTCCTGCTATGTCTCTGTAAGACTCCACCTACCAATGCCTTGTGGAAAGTGTTAGTTCCCAAATTTACGTGACCACAATTTGGTTTTTGTAACCAAGCGTCCGGAGAAACCGATTCTGCTGCATTGTGTTACATTCATTTGCACAATAGTAACACTGAAGTTAACCTAGTTTCCACAAAAAACCCGAGATGTTCTAATTTTTAAAAAGTATACTGATTTGCACATGTTAACAGTCTATCTAAAATTAAGAGCTTAAAAAAAATTAACTGAAGAATCTGGTCTTCCCTAGGATGATAAAACCTTAAGGATATATGAAGAAAAGATCAAATTTCCAAGATCTACACATAAAATATCTTTAATTCTGAATTATACAAAGACAAAACACCAAATAAGCACTGTTGGCAGGATCCACCAACATTTGATTTTTAAATGACAGGGTTATATAATAGATTTCATGAAACCCGAGTCCACTCAAACCTGCAAGTGTGGTATCAGAGTTTTGCCTTTACTGGCCGTAATGACCCAATGGTAAGAACAAGCGTGACAATCACGTTAACACCCGACAGAACCCAGATGCCTGCTAACACCTGGACGCTGGCAAGCATCCAGTTAAAACGTCAGCACAGCTTCTGTGCGTCAAAGGCAAGCATCTATTCCAGCTCCCAAAACAAGTTCAAGGAGTTACGCTGGGTTTGAACTGAAGAAAACAGGCCAAGCGGCAACAGGAAAAGGGACGCGCACGCAAGGGCTGAAGTGCACACCTTCTCCTCAGGCCCTGTCCACGTGGCACCCAAGCTGCGGGGTCTACCAGGCAAGGCCCTTCGCAGCCTTGGCAGCCTTGGCTTTGCTCTTCCCCTTTCTTCTCTCCCGCTTTGCCTTCAGCCTCTTTCTCTGCCTCTGGCTCATCCACACGGGGTACTGTCCGTGCTGGTCCAGAAGACTCTTGCGGTTTCTCTTAATGTCAGTCTCCATTTTCATGTCCTCTTAATGAAAGATGGAAAAACATTAACACTCACATGTGAAAAAACAACCCTGTGAAAGGACATGAACGCGCCGAGAACATCAGAACCAACGGTTGCCCCAAACTACGGAGAAACCAGCCCTTCACCTGTGGAACACTCTTTACCAATGCTCTGGAAACTCCCACTGCAAATTCCATGGCATCGGACAGGCCAAGGCCCTGCAACCCTGAAGGACACTGGAAGTGTCTGCGAGTAACCAAGGACACCTCGTGCACTGAGAAGCTTTTTAGAGAATGTTGCCATGACTGCCCTTCTCTGGAATAGTCAGGTTCAACAGGAAACATTCAGGGTGGATGGCTGAGTGGGTCCACCGGTAGACACGGGTTCAAAGCACGTGCAGGCTCTTACCCTTTCACACTAAGGAATCCTTGAGTTAAACGAGAGAGGTGAGCTATAAGTACACCCACACTCCCAATGGACAGAGCTTAGACGCCAACGAACTAGTCAAGCAAGACTGGCCATCTCTAAGGAACTGCGAATGAACTTCTGATGAGATCGCCAGTCAACAGAGGAGGAAGATCTGGATGGGCCTGGACAGGCTCAGAGGAGGAGGACCCTGGGCCCCAGCTCTACCAACAGGAGACAGGCAGAAGAAGCTCAGTGCAGCCATGCCGCATATGCCCATCACCAACCTACTACACTCCCTGGGACCTTGCCATGGCATACGGGGCTTTCACCGTCTCTACTACCTGACCGTACATCAGATATTCAACACCATTTCCACAGTGTCTAGAACAGTGTCTGGTATGTGGCAGCCACTCAATACCCAATTGTTGGCTGATTATTCTAGGTGCTGTTCTAGGTTCTGGGGATACCGTGGTTCACATAAGCTCCTCGCTCTCTTGGAGCTAACAACATTCTGTTGAGGGGAGTGGCGGCACACGCCTGCAGTCCCAGCTGCTTGGGAGGCTGAGGCAGGAGGGTTGCTTCAGGACAAGAGTTTGAGGCTGTTGTGCACTATGGCCACACCGGTGAACAGTCACAATACTCAAGCCTGGGCAGCGAAGCGAGACCCCCACCTCTAAAAAAAAAAAAAAAAAAAAGAAAGAAAAAAGAAAGTGGGACAATCTCAGCCTGTGGCAAGTGGTTTCTGGAGAGGTGCTGAGCCAGAGGCAGTGGCCTAGGAGGCTTGGGGAGCGTCTGGGAGGACCATGAGGTGGTCTGCATGCAGCTGACACAAGCTGATTCTATTCTAGAAGAAGGCAGATGAGAAGGGCATGAGAGTGGAGCAAAGCTATCCACCACCAGGTGGGTGGACGGTCGCCTGCACTGGCGGGCACAGAGACAGGAGAGAAGGGGAGACGCCTGGTACCCTGGGGTGGGGGGAACGCACAGGACATGCCGCTGGGACACGGAGAGGGGACTGTGGACAGCCACTCATTCGTGACTTAGGCAGTAGGGGCAGCCAAAGAGCTGAAATGAGAATGTGAACTCGAGGGCAAAGAGGACCCTGCTGACAACAGCCAACAACTCGCCAGGAGGCACCCAGCTCCTGAAACACCCCCGAGTCCAGACATGCTCAGGCAGGGGAGGAAAGAATGCCTCTCTGGGGATGGTGAAAAAAGAGAAACGACCCAGAGTCTGACATAGGAGACCTTCTACCCAGACCACCCGGGGCCCGTCCCACTGTCTGCAAGTCCAGCAGCTGATGGGACCACCCCAGACCTCGGCCAGCTCCAGCCTCCAACATCATACAAGTGACAGCCACCGATCACCAGACACCTAAGACAAGCCTCTAATAGGAAAGAGAGAGACAAAAATGAAGGAATGACTGGGGTAGGGAAAGAACACAAGAGGAGAAAACACAAGGCACAGAGCAGACCCGAATTTCAAAACCAAACTGCAATTAATACCACCGGCGGGGTCAGAGATGACGTGCATCTACTAAGAACTACAAAAACCATAAACACAGATGGCAAGAAAAAACAACTCGGAAATTAAAAATATAAGAGTAAAGCTAAATAGCACAAGAACTAGAAAATAAAGTCAAGGAAATCAGAGGATAACTGAAGAAAAGAAAGAGAAAACACGAGATAAGAAAATTAAAGGGTAATCCCAGAGAACCCAGGGTTCACAGGCGTCTGGTGTGCAGACTCACAGGGACTCTCACAACTCAACCACCAGAGACAAACAACTGAAGAAACAGAAAGGGACATGAACACATCTTTTTCCAAAGAAGACACTCAAATAGTCGGGAAGCACATAAAAACATGTTCAACACCATTAATAGTCAGACATATGCATATCAAAATCACAGTGAGATACCACTTCAACCCACAGAGATGGCTACAATTAAAATTTTAAAAAGGGGGGACGGATTAGCAAGGAAGTGAAGAAACCGGATCCTGGACACGCTGGTGGCCTGCAGATGGAGGCACACTGCCCTCTTCCTCGACCGCAGACAACAAATAAATACCCGTCGACTCGAGAGTCTGCTACTGTAAATACTGCCAGATTGGTACATCAGAATGCGCAACCAGGGAGGCTTTTCCTCTGCTGACACCAGCATCTGAGCCTCCACCTGTAGCCTATGATCAATGCACAGGTTTCCAGAACCTGTCAAAATGAAACGCAGTGAAGCCTGTGACTCTGTGGACAGCAGAATAAGGGCACAGGACTCACACGAAGTGAAGTAGGCTTGCAAACAGTAAAGGGAGCTGCCTGTTCCGCCCAGACCTCAACTGAATTGTGGTCCCTTCCGACCAGGGTGTCTAGATTTGTCTACTGTGTGGTCCTGCTTGGCCCTGACACACCCAGGCTATGGTGTGAGCACAGAGATCCACCCCCAAAATCCAAACACACCTATTCACACAATCCTGCTTAAAACAGCTCAACACAGGACCTCTGGTAGCATCACAAGCCTCCAAAGAATAAAAATGTGGTCTTGGAGGGTGTAGGGGGTGGGCGTGGGGGTGGGAAAAGGACAGTCAGAAAGTGAGAGAATCACAAAAGAAAACTGACAGAGGGATTTTTTTTTTTTAAATGAAGGACATAGAGGAGGACTGCTTGAGGCTAGGGCTTCAAGACCAGCCTGGGCAACACAGCAAGACTATGTCTCTAACAAAAAAAAACTGTCTTGGGGAAGCACATCAACTCACCTTTTTCGTCTTTTACCTCACACTGCATTTTCTCCTGGCAAGGTTTCAGAGCCAACACAGTTGCTACCTCCTGAACATCTTTCATTAAAACATCCCCGTCCACTCTGAGAATGCTTTTAAGTCTGCTGAGCTCCTTTGGGGCATTCTTCTTTCTCTTTTCAGCACGCATCTTCCTTTTCCACTTACTCCGTACGCTTTTAGCCATATTTTACCTGGAAGTTAAAAAAAATACACGTTCAAGAGCAATTACTTAATGTTACGAAAAGGGCAAGTCCTTGGAAAACCAGGCCAACAGGCATCTCCACAGAACAGGAACACATGGAAGGTAAAACTCTTCAATCCAGTCATGACTTATGATGGCTTAATGTGCAACTTACGCGAGGATCGATGTGGCACATGCGGCCATTAGGTAACAATTAGGAACATCAAATCAAACTCTGTGTAGTCATGGCAAACTGTAAGTCAAGCCAATTCTGAAAGCACTTGAGGTTCCTTATTAAAAGCAGAAATTTAATTTCCCAGAAATGCAAAGAGCAGTATCCCCTCACATTCATGCAGCTGCATGCAAGTAACACCCTGCCCAATCACTACCCACAACTCAAACCAATCTTCTTTAAACTGAACTATTCCTTCCTCCGTTTTCTTCCCATCCCCAGGCCCAGCCCTAAATTCTCAAGGTGAGTCGTGTGACCTTTTATTCATTGATTTTTTTGAGTCGGAGTCTCCCTCTGTCGCCCAGGCTGGAGTGCAGTGGCATGCTCACGGCCACTGCAGCCTCAACCCGCAGGGCTCCAGCAATCCTTCCGCCTCAGCCTTCCAAGTAGCTGGAGCCACAGGTGTGCACCACCACACCCAGCTAATTTATTTTATTGACTGTAGAGACGAGGTCTTGCCAAGTTGCACAGGCTAGTCTCAAAACCGTAGGCTCAGGCAATCCTCTTGCCTCCGCCTCCCAAGTGCTGGGATAACAGGCATGAGCCATTGCACCCAGCTCCTTTTGACCTTTTAAAAACTGACAGCATGTCACTGCCTTTCTTGGAATTATCTAATTTGTGATCTGTCCCCCACCTCCTCCAACTCGATCTCATCCCACTCCCCACTCCCCCACCCCACCCTCATCTCCCCCTCTCCCCCGCACCAACTACATCTGAACAAAGTCCAAACTGCCCAGTCAGCGCCGTCACACCTGCTGTGCCTACGCCTGGCAGCGGCTCTTCCCAAGGTCGTTTCCCCTTCGGGACCTCAGGAAGGACTTCCCTGACCTCCTTAATACGTGTTACAACCTGAAACGATCCTGTTTTCTGCCACCCTCCGCGGACTGTGGACTCTACGAGAACAGAGGCCGCGCTCGGCTCTCAGGGCGCAGAGTGTCGCACAGCCACGGGGACGTGGACACCCGCTGGACGGCGGCTGCCAGCATTTGGCGTCCGCCAGCAACACCGACGCACTCGGCTCCCCTGTCTACAGCCCCCCGAGCCTGGCGACGGCTGGGACAGAATCGCGGTGACAACCCGGAGGGCCGAAGCTGGGACTGACGACGAGGAGGGCCCGGGTCGCACGGGGCCCGGGGTGGCCGCGGGCACCACCCATACCACGGGATCCCAGCCCTCGGGGGGACCTGCATGGCCGGGCCGCGGCTTCGGCTTGGCCCAGCGAGGGTCCAGGCTTAGGCGAAATTCCCTGGGGCGGCGGAATCGAGCCCCAGGCCCCCGTCCCATCAGACCCGGGAGGTCCGAACTCACCGGAGAAACAAACGTGCCGGGAGCTCACGCCGACCGGAAGCCTCCGCACTTCCGCCTTCCGGGCAGGAGCACTGCACACTGGGAGGCGAGCTGTCCCGGAGAGCCTGGCCGGGGTTGGGGGAGTCGGGGGGGCGGGGCGGGGCGAGGGCGCAGTGCACGCCGGGAGCCGAGACGTCTGGAGAGCCCCAGGAGATGGATGAGGGCGCAGTGCACACCGGAAGCCGAGACGCCCCAGAGAACCTCCTGGGGCGGGGCGTGGGCGCAGTGCAAGCCGGGAGCCTAGCTGTCCGAGAGAGCCCGGGGCGGGGTCGGGGGGAGGGGAGTGATAGGGTGCAGGCGCAGTGCACGCCGAGAGCTTGGGTGTCCCGGCGAGCCTGTGGAGAGGGGCTCGTCCGCGGTGCACGCCGGGAGTCAGGCTGTCCAGGAGAGCCTCGAAAAGGGGGACTCTGTCGTGGTGCACGCCGGGAGCGGGGCGGTCCGGGAGCGGCGGGGCGTAGGCGCAGTGCACACCGGGAGCCGGGCGGTCCGGGAGGCCAGGGGGCACCGTCTCGCGGAGCCCCGCGCGGACTCATCAGCCGGCAGCTCCGCGCAGGTGTAGACGTCGGGCTTGGAGGCCTCTGAAGAGCGTCCCGAGTAAGGCTTCCTGGGCGTGGCGGGGCGGCCTGGGACCCCGGCCCGAGGGCTGCCCCTGCCGCGGGGCCCCCACGGCCCTCACGCCCCCGGGTGTCCCAGCTGGAGCCGCCCCGCGTCGCGCGTCCCTCCGCGTGGCGATCGCGTCTGTCGACAGCCGGCTCGGGACAACGCGAGTTCCTACTCCGCTGGGCCCGCAGCCCGGCCGCTCACGACGCGCGGGCCGCGCCTCCGAGCTGCCGCCGGGGCCAGGAGGCAGGCCTCGCCCACCCAAGGGCGCAAGGGCGAGACGATCGGACGGGGCCGGGGCCGCCGGGGGCCCGCCTCGCCGGCCGGGCGTGGCCACGTGTTGTTTCTCATAGACTTCTAGCCGCTCGGGGCTCTTTGGAACCAGGCAGGTCCGTGTCGAGTTCTTGGTTTCAGCGCTTGCGAGTGACACGGGGCGTCGGTGTCCTGGAGCCTGGGTGTCTTTGCCCCGCAAGTGCTGCAATCCCGTCGCGCCTAGGTAGGTGGTGAGAGCGCGGCAAACGGCTGCTCCCTTTTTACGGTCTGGTTTGCAGCACGTGGCTACACAGCACTGCAGGCAGTGTTTTCGAGATTTGCAACATACGCCAGAAAACAGGACGGGAGTTGTCCTCAGTGTTGGCCTGGTAATTGCCGGCCGGGTGCTAGAGAGTTCTGACAATCGTGGGTACGGTACCTTTTTTCTTTAAATGTGTGTCCATTGAGAAACAGGAGCTACCTTGAGCTGGCCAGGCAGGTAGAAAGGGAGGGTTTGTGATGGTAAAGAACTTGCTCAAAAGGGACTGTCCCAACTCAGACGTGACCCAAGCTCGTTACAATATTAACATGGCATTTGCATTGCGCGTTCACATACACACACACACACACACACACACACACGGGCTTTTCTGTGGTGCTTCTGGTCAGTGATCAGGATGGAGGAACCGTAGACAAGGACTGCGCAGTGAGAATTGGGACCAGGAAGCCGCTGGGAAATAACAGAGGGGTGGATGGGATGCAAATAAGGAGAGGTCCCCTAGGAAGGAGAGAGAGACCCCGGCCACCACCTCGTTGCGGCAGCCCACTGTCAGGTCCCCTCACTGCCACAAGAGCTTTTCTGTCGCTTAATAAACTTCATTTCGCCCACTCTTTGGTGTCCACGCCCTCATTCTTGGTCGTGAGATAAGAACCCGGAATTCAGAATCATTTATAGTATGGAAGCTACTGAGTTTGGAATATGACAAGGGTATTTTTAACAGAGACCTAAGAAAATGTATAATGTGGTATTTTTTAAAAAAGCAAACATGCCTGGAAACCGATTTATTTGAGTGGGAGATTAAGTTGTTACAGAGCAAGTGAGCTTCTTAATCTTTCAAATTATAATTTAACCACCTTTCCCCAAACTATATATGTATATTGCACTTTGTGTTAGAGAAAGCTCAACTTCAGATAGTCCAGATGTACTGCCTTATCAGGCCAAGACTTTTGAATGCTCGACACCAAAAAACAAACTCACCTGTGATAAAAACATCGCAGTATTAAAATACACACTACTGTTTAGCATTGTAAATGCTTTAGAAAGTGGTACCATGAGCTGCATTACTGAAAGATACTTTTACCATGTTCCTTACCCGTGTATATAAATGCAGCTCTCACAGATAAACGGCCTTAGTATATTTCAAGTCCTTAATTCATTCCCTCATCCATGGGTGGGTGGGCACTCTGGTAGGAGCTATGCTGAGTCCACAAAGACAGACGGAGGCCGCGAAACTGCTGTGCTCAGGAAACTTCCAGCCCTGGTAGAGGGATGAGGCTTACCACACACGGCTGTGGCTGCTCAGTGCTGGAGGGAGCCTGTGGAGCCAGAGGCACAGTGGGTCGTGCTGGCACCAGACGAGAAGTAGCCTCATGCCCCTTCCGAAAGGCGCGCACGCACATATGGCAGTAGGCCCTGCAGGCAGGCCTCTCCCACAGAGTCCCTGGTCTGCATGAGTCTTGGGCAAGGATAGAAAGGCTTCTGGGCTTCAGGTGCCAATTCCACGCTGCCCATTCCCAAGACAAAGCTCTAGAAGATGAAAGGAAAAAGCAGCTGCTCCACAACACGCCTACTGCTGTGCTGACACCACTCACCACCACCACCCCCGCCCCCCCGAGCTGTGTCCACGAGGAGGAGGGCCGCTTTGAGCTGGCAGAGGAGGAGCCGAGGCAGGGTGGCAGGGTCACCGCTCCACTCTGAGTCACATTCTTCAAACGCAAGATCTTGGACACTGCTATCTCCTTTTCCTGTCCTCTCGGCTGTTCCTCCTTGGGCCCTCGCACAGAGCTGCCTGTTACGCTGTCCAGGTCCTGCTAATTCCGTGTTTTTAATACTTGACTTTTACCAGACATAGGGCTTTAAGATATCGTAGGTGTATTCCCTACCTAGGTGAACTTATTCCTGTGTGGAGTGGGACACCTCCAGGGACTTCCCCACAACACTGATTGTGAGTGAAAGAGCAGGAACCATGTAACACAGGCAGAAGAACACCTGAATAACTATGGTTCACGTATGAATGTCATGTTCTACACTAAAGGTGTGTGAATGCCTTAGTCTTGGGATCCCTTTACATTCTTATAATGATGAGTTTATAGATTCAGAAATGAAAGCAATGTTTTTTAAAATGTACTTATTTACAAAGGATATATTTGGTACATGTTAACATTATGGAAAACAACTATTTCCTAAGTCAAAAAACAACTTAGTGAAAAGAATGGCATCGTTCCACCTTTTTTTAAATATCAGACCTGCTTTGGCTTATTGAGCGTCTTTAGCCACAATACATTCCATTCTGCCTTTGGATTTAAAGCAGTATTAATACCAGCGGCTGACATTAACTAAGCACTTAGTTTATTTGCTGTCTCTATCTCATTTAATCCTTAGCACAGCCTGGTAGGTGAGGCATGGTGATGACTGTTCCCACTGTAAAGATGAGGGACCTAAGGAAGGGAGGATAAGGCACTTGCCAACCTCACCCAGTCAGCTGCATTGGGGGGGTTCTGATCAGAGGCTGCAACCCTCCGTGCTGCTTGACTGCCCTGCATCATGCGGGCGGGTACTCGGCAATTAACTGATGATCTAGAGTCACATTTACATCTAACAGTCACTTGAGGTTAACCTATTTTAACGCAATATTGGGGCAATGATGCTTAGCGTTATGAGCTGTTAAGTGGAGAAACCATGTAACGTTCGTTCACAGAAGAACGTGAATAACCTAACCATTGTTCATTTTCATGTCAGAAATGCATATGATGAAATCCTAACTCCCAGTTCCTCAAACGTGACTATTTGGAGACAGGTCTTTAAAGAGCTAATTAAGGAAAAATGAGGCTAAGGGTCTCACTCGGTGGCCCTAATCTAACTGGCGTCCTTAGAAGAGGAAATCTGGGCACAGACAAGTACAGAGGAGCGACCATGTGAGGGCATGGGGGGAGAAGAAAGGCACCTACAAGCCAAAGAGCAACGCTGCAGAAGACACCAGCCCTGCCAGCGCCTCGAACCTGCAGAACGCTGAGACAATGAATTAGGACAGCCTGAGCAGAGAGAGTGAGGGAGTCTGACCAGGTGTCCTGGGTCGTGGTACACTGACCGCACAAGCTGTGTGGACCAGCACAATGAAACTATAAGACACCATAGTCCATATGCTATCTGACTTTTGATATTCTTGATATACCCTTAAAATTATTTTTGGATTGTAAATGAACAGCATAGCCAATTTAGGTATTAGTTTTTTTTTCTTTTTTAGTCAAAGTCTCACTCTGTCACCCAGGCTAGAGTGCAGTGGCATGCTCATAGCTAATATAACCTGCTGAGCTTAGGTGATCCTTCTAAGTAGCTGGAACCACAGGTGTGCACCACCACGCCCAGCTTATTTTTTAAATTTATTGTCAAGATGAGATCTCATCAAGTTGCCCGTACTGGTCTTGAACCCCTGGGGTCAGGCAATCATCTTGCCTCTGACACCCAAAGGCTGGGATACAATCGTGTGGCTGCAAAAAATTTTCAAAGAGAATTTTGGTAACTCTTACACCTGAGGTTTTAATTAAAAAATTAGGAGATATAAAGAATAGTGAGATTTTAAACTCAGAAGTACACAGGCTCCAAATAAAGATTATAAGAGTATTTGAAGGAATATTTAATCATATTTAATGAAACAGTTTTTGTGGAGTTCTTTTCAACTGCTTTTTAAATTCTTTTTTCCTTATTTTATTTTTTTGCGCTTCCGCTGAGCTTTAAGTTACTTTTTATTAACTGCTTCCAGAAGCCGCAACAGGTGCAGGAAGAGGTTGATGATATCCAAGTAGAGGTTGATGGCAGCTAGCACGTACTCTTCAGGTGACAGTCTGTGCATCAGCGAGTGTGTGTCGTAGATGATAAAGCCACAGAAAAGAAGGGCTCCCGCGGCAGCAAAGACCACCTCCACCGTCTCACTGTAGAAGAACAACTATGGGCAAGAGAGGGAAGAGCACGTGAACTCGTGTGGACAGGACCAAGGGTGGGGTACTTCAGACACTTCCTCTCTAAGGATTTGCTGCCACATACATACATGCACGCTGAATCACGGTGTACAACTTGGAATGCAGATGTCAGAAGCAGAAAGAGGCAAGCCAGGGCCAACCTTGTGTCTGTGGGATGGACGGGTGAATTTCTTCCAATTAAATTACCCATCTGACTTGGAAGAGTGGCATTCCAAATATAAACTATTTTAAAATAGATTTCTTTTTCTCAGAATTAAATGTGCCATGGGAGGATGGCCTCTTTCTATGTAATTTAGCTCTTTTATTCATTCCTCTTTCTTTTAATCACTAATAATGTCCTACATAAGACCTGGATTTTTAAAGGGCTTATTCTAAAATCATTCTGTGTACAGATGTTCTAGATAATTATAAGTAAGTGTCTCTGACAGCTTTTTGAGATTATTTATATTGAGACAACCAGAATTATACTTCAAGTTAATCAGTATAACACAACTTACCCTCAAGAATCCTGACAACCACAAAATCCAAAAGGCAGCAAACAGCCTATAAAAGCAAAATTTTAATAATTTAGAATATGGTTCCTTAGAAAAAAACTGTGTAAACCCATTCAATATTTTGTATGAAGAAAAAAATCCATCCAGATTTTTTGCCAAAGAATAATTAAAATGTAAGAATTTGTAAACATACAATTAATATAATATCTATTTTGGATTTTTTTAAAAAGAGATGGAAAGAACACCTATCTATTCAACATTTGTTTTTATGGTGTACAAGCCCAGCTAAGATGATCATTCTTTAAGTTTTCAACTGGAATACAAATAAAATATTGATATTAAAATAAATATCACTAGAAGTATCTTAATTCAGAGATCTAGAAGAAAATATACACCTGGGTAGATGAAATCTGATTTTTAACTAAATATTAATAGCAAGTTCTGTGACAATGTACATCTATTAAAGTTCATAATGTACTTTGCATTTCCTTAAATATTACAGAACTTAATTTATGGATGCAAACTTGACACTACAGTAATTCTGCAATTACGTTACAACTCAGTTGTCATACATATGAAGTATAATCGTATGACAAAGGACATCTAAGAAGTCAGCCCTTTGACGTCAAACATGGGACAGATCTGCTGCTTTAGGCCACAAGGAATTACAGAGGCCAAATGTAACCTCCCTCCTCAAATACAACCAGACAAGATACATGAAACAACAGCTTTCGGGCATGGGACTGCAGGCAGCACAGGACAGTCATTCCAGAGATACAGAAAACAGTGAGCCCCACAGCTGCCCCTGCTGGAGAGGGTTTCTAGGCCACAATGTAGGGACGGGAACCTATGCAGAGCCTGTGTTCTCCTTGAGTGGAGGACACAAGATCCAGAGGTCAGAGGGGCCAAGGTGGCAGGAGTGTGCAGGGCAGAGTACCAGAGAGAAGAGCCACACAGTGTGCGTGGGTGACACACACAGGGTGCCCTGGCGTCTTCAGCCACGTCTGATCAGGGAACGCTGTGAGGCACTGACCAGGACTGGAGGAAGAACCCCAGGAGAGAGGCAGGCAGAGCGATCCTCAGAGCTCGGGGGGCTGGGAACAGCTGCATTCACACCATCAGAGAAGAAAGACCTAAGAGAAGCACCGAGCAGTCCTCACAGGGGCACTGCTTCAAGAGCAGGGACAAGCGAGCCCTGAACCGAAAGCTGTTCTGGACTGGCCTAACAGAGCCTCAAAAGCCTCAGGCAATTTACAAGGAACTTAAGAGCATCTTAGAAGAACAAAGCCCAAAATACATAGTCAAGACAAAAAATTCAGCACCCAACCAACAATGTAAAATTTTAAGGGCCAGCATCCAATGAAAAATTATAAAGGCAAGCAAAATAATGAAGGAGAAAAACCAATCAATAGAAACAAATCTAGAAGTAACACAATGATAGAGTTAACACAGTAACAGTAAAAAATATACTCCCATGTTCAAGGAAATAGAGGAAAGCATGATGATGAGAAGAAAAACGGGAGATTTTATGTGTGTATGTGTGTGTGTGTGTGTGTATGTGTGTGTGTCTGTGTGTGTGTGTATTGTTCGCGGCTCACCACGCCCTCCCACCTCAGCCTCCTGAGTAGCTGGGACCACAAGTGTATAGCACCACACCTGGCTAATTTTTTTTAACTTTTTGTAGAGATGAGATCTCACTATGTTGCCTAGGCTGGTCTCAAACTCTGGTTCAAGCAGTCTTCCCTTCTTGGCTTCCCAAAGTGTTGGGATTATAGGCATGAGCTACTGTGCCTAGTCTATATACTTTTTTTTAAGAACTGAACTTCTATATATGAAAAATACAATCTGTGCAATAAAAACTGATAGTGATTGATAGCAGATTAGACACCAAGGAAGACTACTGAATTTGAAAACAGCAATAGAAACTAACCAAGGCCATTGCTTTGTTAAACACTGCTGTCTCCATGTGGCTCTTTGAGCTATGACCGCCATGTTTTCTTAGCTTTGGCCCCCTCCCCTGCCTTGAGGAGGTGAATCTCCTCTCTCTAATTTGCCTTCTAAATAAACTCTCCTTGAAAACTTAAAAAAAAAAGAAAGAAACCAAAATGAATCCCAAAGAAAAAAGGCTAAAACCACAACCCAGAACATCAGTGAACTATAGGACAATATCAAGAGGTTTACCGTACATGTAACTGGAGTCTCAAAGGAGAGGAAGAAAAAAAGGGAAACAGAAAAACATTTGAAGAAATAATGGCCAAAGCCTTCCTTGAGAGCTGGTCACAGTGGTGCACGTCTGTTGTCCCAGCTACTGGGAAGGCTGAGGTGGGAGGATCACGTGAGCCCAGGAGTTCGAGTTTAGTCTGGGCAACATAGCAAGGCACCATCTCTTAAAAAATGTCCAAATCTGATTACTTTGAGAGATCTAAGAAGCAAAAGAAAAATGGGAGGGAGGGCACCACACCGAGGAATATTGTAATCTAATCACTAAAAACCAGTGATGAAGAGAAAATGTCAGAAGCGGCCGGGGGAAAACATGTACGCAGTAACGGATGTAAAGAGAGTGAATGGACTTGTCAGAAACTACATAAGCCAGAGGACAGGGAGTGACCCCTTTAAAATACTGAAAGCAAGAAAAAACCCAAAATCCTAGACTCTTACCCCAGCAAAAATAACTTTCAAAAACAAAGGCAAAATAAAGAGTTTTTTCCTCAGACATAAAAAAGCAGAGACAGACAGACCCATCACTCCAAAAAATGTTAAAGGAAGTCCCGCAGGCAAATGACCTCAGATGAAAACTTGGATCGACATAAAGAAATGAAGGACAGTAGAAATGGTAAGTGCATTGGTGAACATAAAACATTTATATGTTTTAATCCCCCTAAATGATGATGTGATGCTTAACGAAAAAGTGATAATGTATTATGGGACTTATAACACGTAGAGCCAAAAGTAATGGCAAGCCAAGCACAACAGCAGGACAAGAAGACACTGGTGTTCTACGTGTGGAGTCTTACTTGAAGACCAACTGTGATCATTTAAAGTCACGGACTAGAAAGCCTAGCCTTTCTTTACTGAGAGAATAACCTCAGTCCAAAAGAACTGTAGTTATTAACAAGCTGGTACAGGGGATAAACTTAGCCATCCCCACATCACATTCAATGTGAATGGACTAAACACACCAATCCAAAGCAGAGATGATCAGACTGGATTAAAAAATCAAGATTCAGCTATATGCTGACTCAAAAAAACTATTTCAAATATAAAGACACAAGTAAACTAAAAATAAAGGAAAAAGACCTAACATGCCAACACAAATTTTTAAAAAGCTGAGGTGGCTATATTGATAACAAAGTATACTCTAGGACAAGAATATTACCAGAAACAAAGAAGGTTGTTTTATAACGATAAAGGGTCAGTTCACCAAGAGGGCGTAAGAATCCTAAATGTTTCTGTATCTAAAAACAGAGCTGTAAATACTGTAACATGATGCAGAACTCACACGAGGAACAGACCAATCCATACTGGGAGGTGGAAATTTCAATACCCCTCTCACATTGAAGAGGTTTACCGTACATGAAAATGAGTAAGCCCACAGCAGACCAACCTGTCAACCAACTAACTTGACCTGGCTGACATTCATCAGCGACTTCGTCCAACAGCAGCAAAAACACCTTCTCCTCTGATGCTCAAAGAACATGTACCAAGATGCCAATCAGCAATATCAACAAACACAAAAGGTCTGGAATCATACTCAGTAAGTTCTCGAACAATGACAGAATGGCACAGAAATCAAATACTATTACAAATATATCACATACTATTACACTGCTGTTTGGTGAACTGGTGGCATGGTAGGATTCCAGCCCTCAGTCATCTCTAGGAAATGGCCACAGAATGTCTCAGGACACATCTGGCCACCTCACTAGATTCCTCAGTACTGACAGGGACTTAAGACCTGCGTTCTCATTCTTATACCCAAGGGAAATTCTCACACTTCTGCACCGCGGTGGGGGAAGGTAGTACCAAGAATTGTGAAGCATCTGGGATGTGACCCTATTGCAGGCACTATGTTTCTCTTCCCAGGCTGTGCACTATAGAAACCAGCTTGGAAAGGCAGTCGGGGTCAGAGGGCAGTCAGTACATCCTTCACAAGACATTCAGAAACACAAAAAACCCTTGAAAAACTGTCTCCCAAAAGGCAATACAGAGGACGGGGACATGGCTACAGCTGCCAGAGGTCTCTGGACATTCATTTACTCCCTTACTTACTACAATGGGACATTCAAAGACCCTACTTTTGAACCTGATCAGGCCCTCTGGACAATAACTATTACAACATACATCTTTCCTCCCCTACAACAACCAAGTTGAAATCTGGCACACTCGGGCTCCTTGGTTAAGCAGCACACCCTGCCCAAGGGCCAAGGTGTACACACAATGGAAGGGTTGTGTGGGTCACAGGCTCCATTGGGTAGGTCTGGTAGGAACGTAAGCCTAAGAGTCATCGGTTTATGACACTAGTCTCCGTAGACACGGTGACAGGTAAAGGCTTGCAAATACTCTTCCCTCAGTTGTTGTCACTCTACCTTGACTCACATTTCCTTCATATTTAGACAGCAGAGAGAGCAGGCTTTCTGAGAATATGGATAGGCAGAGATGACAAAGACCATGAATGTGGGGCAGATTTTGCCATTCTGACTCCGTCACACACACAACTGACCAAAATGAATTCTATCCTCTTTTCTCTCAACCAGAAGCACAGAAGATGAAATAACCTACCAACATTAACATGCTGGCAAACTGGCTCTTGGTGGCGCTTCCTAGGTTCTGTGGTATAAATGCATCCACCATGGCCTAGTCTGAGCTTCCAGCAGTTGAACAGTGACTTCCAAGGTACCACTTGCAAGTTCGCATACACCGCCCCAGCACACAAGTGCCACAGTCATATGTGGTTCTGAGATTTTATTCCTTCTGGGGCAAAGTCACTACAGGACAATGATGCTGCAAACAGTGTTCCAGCTGTCAGCTGCCATGTGAAGCGCTGCCCCCTGGCTGATGCTGTGGCGCATTGAGTCCCAACCACATGCCGTCTACAGGTCAGCAGGAACAGCCTAGAAACCTGGCTGAAGACACTCTTCGCAGCAATCTTGCCGCTCGATCCTTATAGCCCGTTTTGACATCCAGCCTCCACAACATTTTGGCTTTGAGGGTTCACAGAAAGCAGGGCCGTTAAGTTGCAGGTAAAATGCTGCTCTGAAGTACTATCAGGATTTTTTTAGAGAATCATCGTGGTCGTGTCTAGTCATGGATAGCAGTAAGTGCATTCAATGAGAACTAGGTTTATCTCAGGAACAAGGATGGTGCGTTGAGGATGTGAAGGAGGGATGCCCTGGTCAAGCTTGCATTTCCCTAGTGCCCCATTGCTTTGTGGAGAACAGGCTGGACGCTGGTAAGACTGGGGAGAGAGAGGCTGGTTGTAACAGATAAGAAACAATTTCAGAAGGGTTTTGTTTCCAGCATTACAGCAAATGAAACTATTCAGACCAATTACTATACCCACCCCCAAAAATACTAGAATGATAGATAACTATATAGATATATATATATTTTTTAAAGCATCAAATAACTGTCAAGATAGAAGGGAATTATCAGGTTGAAATCTAGGTAAAAGTGGAAACTCAAAATTGACCATGGTACTGCAACTGGACATGCCCAACTACAAGAAGAGTCACCAAGGCACCCAGCGGGGTGGCAGCTTCCTTGAGAAATGTTCACCACAGGTGATCCCTTGGCTGATCTGCCGTCTAAATTAACAACCCTTTAAGATGGCGGGGAAAACGCTTTAAGCCATGAATTGTATTTCAGGTGGGCCCAATCTAACAGTTTTCCAAGGTGTCAGGCCACGCAAACCCAAATGCTCTAAGGAAGAATATCCTTCAACGTAGGCCTCAAAGTTAGCAAACAGATTTTCAACAAACAAGTATTCGAGGACAGTTCCACAGTGAAAACTAACCCAACGCACAAGGAAATGAAATATCCTAGGAAGTATAGAACCAGCAGACACAGATGTACAGACTTCAGAAGTGTCTGGTCTCAGGTCTGTACGTGATCACTGTAGTCTCACTTGCACTGATAAATGTAAATGCATCACGAAGAGTCTGGAATGGAAGGGAGGCTGTTTACCAGACAGGGAGGGACACCCTGGAACGCATGGGAGAGAGGGGACAGCGGAGCCTGGGTGGAGGAGGAAGCAGAGCAAGCCTGTCATCACACACGCCACCTCGTGTGTGTGAAACGTCTTCCAACGAAGGAAAAGGAAACAGAAACCAAGCCAAACTCCACTCTGATAAAACCACGTAGGCAGCTTACACAATTGTCAGCTTGGCTGGCCAGCCATATTTTATCCCCATGGAGATTTCTGGTAAGCTGGGTTACCAGAATAAAAGGGGGGAGGAAAGAAAGTTTTGCAGGAGTAGACATTTGCGAATACCGTGTCGCAACAGGAAAAAACAGAAAGTGGCTGGGTGACTGCCAGCAGGAAGCCCTGCCAGCTTAGAAAGGAGCCTATGCATTCTTGCCAGGTGAGGGCAGCAGCGCAGCATCCTCACATAGAAAGGTCGCACATAAATGTGGGGAAGGAGGTGCAGGTTCATCGAGGTCTCAAAGCTCATGCAGGCATTTTTAAGATCTGAGCTCATTACGCTGCTTTTTGCGCAAAGATGTGGATGGTCCCAGTAACACTAGGACAAAGACTGAAACCATTTTCAGAGAGTTCCATACCACTCGTAAAGCAGACAAGCCTAGCCTCTCTGGACAGTTGGGTGGCCTTTTTTTGCACTCACTTCCCTTTCACCATAGCGGGAAGCAAAGGGCTCAAGCACTTGCCCTTCCCTTGTAAGCAGGGCCTGGCCCCAGTCCTCAGAGATGCTCTCTCTTCACCTCCATTTTGAAAGGCTGCCTCTATCACGAAGGACATGTGTCTGTTACAGCCAAGAATATGCAACTTACCCTGCTCCAAATTTGCTGAAATCTCTCTTGGATTGGAGAGTGTAGGCAGTCAAAGCAAGGAATACTGTAGTCGTCAGTATAAAAGCTTGCAGAATAATCCGTACGTCATAGAAAGTAACTGTAAAATTAAAAGACTGATTACAATGCATATAAGCATATACGGTATAAAACAGCTTTCTCTAGCTGGGTGTCATGGCACACACCCGTAGTTCTAGCTACTTGGAAGGCTGAGGAGAAAGGATCGCCAGAGCCCAGCAGGTTGACGCTGGGGTGGCCATGAGCTGTGCCACTGCACTCCATCCTGAGCAACAGAGTGAGACTCCGTCTCAAAATAAATAAATAAATAAATGGTTTACTTTCTCCTGCACCACTTGCCGATAAAAACAACTGTGACAAGACTTCTTGTCCAGCCTTGAATATAGAGGGCACTGGAACCACACCCAGAACACAGTCAACAGGCTCCAGAAGCTCCCTCAGGCAAAAGAAGAGGTCACTTAACTCTGCAATGAATGAAATGGTGGAGACATGCCACACAGGTGGCCAGTGACAAGTCCGAGGGATGTGGCAGTGCAACTCTCACTCCTCTCTGTCCCTGCTGTAGCCTGTCACCATCGGTGGGGACTGTCCATTGTGGCTAGGAGATCGGGGCTTCTGCCTGGCTAGGAATCCTGGACAGCAGTAGCTATTCCAGTAACCCGCCCACCCGGTCAGCTCCACCCGGTGATCAGCCCAAATCAAGGCAGTCAGGCAAAAAAGCTCCTGGGGCTGCCCAGGGTCGCCTGGCCGTCACCCGCGCTGCAGAGAACAGAACCCAGCCGCTAACAGCGCTGTATCCACAACCACATCATCTTGGAGCACGTTATCATGGGGTTTACAGAATACATGCCAGACTCCCTCTTGTAACTTAGGATGACCATCCAGTCAACCACAGCTGTTATGATACCCCTGCCCAACATTGTAACCGAACGTGACATCAGAACCGCTTTAAAGGAGGCTAATAAGTGCTTTGACTCCAAAGCCATTTAAGTAATTTTTAATTTTTCAGAAATTAATTATCCATGTCACTTCCATTCCTAAATGCACCATTATTGGAATTTCCCTAGTTATGCCATTCCAGGATGGGGAAGGCGAACGTGGGAAACACAAGACACAAAGTGAGCTCTGCGGCTTGTCAGTAACTTCAGGACACAATTCGATGGAAAATACATGACCACTAATGGGGAGAATAATGTCCTCAGGTCACCCCCGCCACGTATTTCTGCCCCTAATTCCAATAATCCAGAAACAAGCCCCATTCCTACATTCCTCATTCGTGAGGGGATGGAGAGAGGAGGATGGACCTGGTAACATGAGCTGTAACATTAATAATAAGCAAATCAAGCCGGGCTCGGTGGCTCAGCCTGTAATCCCATGCTTTGGGAAGCTGAGGTGAGTGGACTACCTGAGCCCGTGGGTTCAAGACCCGCCTGGGCAAGTTGGCAAGCCCTCATCTCTACAATAAATAAAAAAATCAGCCAGGCATGGTAGCGCATGCCTGTAATTCTGGCTACTCGGAAGGTTGAGGCGGAAGGATCGCCAGAGCCCAGCAGGTCAAGGCTGCTGTGGCTGGGAGCGGCCACTGCACTCCAGTCTGGGCGACAGAGTGAGACTCCAACCCCCCCCAAAAAAAATCAAACAAACAAAAACAAAACAAAACAAAACAAACAAACAAACAAAAAAGATGTGGGGTACAATTCAGGGTTAGGTATACAAATGTTCATTATTCAGGTACCCTTGTTGATGAGGTGTGCCCCCCCCAGATCCCCACAAAAGGCATATTTTAAGAAAAAGATGATTGGCTTTTAGACATGATTCATTTGTTAATGCCTGTGATGTCATAGAGACAATTATCTAGAAGGCAAAATGGATAGATAAATGTCAAGGTAAGTATGGTAGACAGAATTCTAAGATGCACCCAGTGCCCCTGTACAACACTTTTCTTTTGAGTGTGCAAGTGTGTTTGTGTTTTGGGGGGGGTGTGGTAACATGTGACTTGCTTCTAATCAACAGAATATAGCAAAGGTGAGGAGAAATCACTCCCATGATTTGGTTACACTAAAGATGAAAAAGGGATTCTGCAGATGTAGTTATAATAAAGCCTCTATTTGGTTGACTTTGACTTCCTCAAAAGGGAGATTATCATGGGCAGGCCTTGCCCAATCAGGTGAGGCATTTAAAGGAGATTCAGGACTTCCCTGAAAGAAGAGACTTGAAGTGAGGCATTCTCGCTATGGTTTCAATGTATAGGCCACTCAAAAATCCCTATGTTGGAACTAAACACCAAAGTGGTAGTATTAAGTGGTGGGGTCTTTGGGGAAGTGGTTAAGTCATGAGGGCTCAGTCCTAGTGAATGGAGTAGTAGTCTTATAAAAGAGGTAGCAAGAAGAGCTCTAGGATTTCTTCCACTCTCCTGCCATGTGAAGGCACAGTCTTTGTCCCTTCTGCCATGTGAGGGCACAGCAAGAAGAAACTGTATGAAAAACAGGCTCTGACCAGACACTGAATCTGCCAGCATGCTGAGCTTGGACTTTGTAGCCTCCAGAACTGTGAGAAATAATAAATTACCCAGCCTCAGGTGTTTTGTTTTAGCAGCACTGAAAGACTGAGACAACTCCCTTGCTGGCTTTGAAGGAGTGAGCCCGCATGTTATGAGAGGTCCTGGAGAGGGCCACATGCCAGGGAATTGTGAGGGCTTCTAGGGGTGGAGGTGGCCTGTAGTTGGTGGTCAGCAAGGAATCAGACAGCTGAGCATCACAACCAAAAAGAACTAAGTTCTGCCAACAACCATGTGAACTGGGAAGAGGACCCTGGGCTCCAGAAAGAAATATTGTTTGTCCAAGATCTAGATTTGCACCTGAGAAAAGTTAAGCTGTGCCTGGACTCATGAGCCATGGACACTGTGAGATAATAAATATATACTGCTAAGTTTGTTCTCAGCATGGAAAACTAGTACAGATAGCATTAGGACTGGATGTACAGATTGGGGAGTCCACAACATAGAGAAATAGATGCTGTCACCCAGGGACAACCTTTTGAGTGAGAGAACCAGTAGACCAAGGAGGTACCCTGGAGGAACACTACATTTTAGAAAGGAGAAGAAGACTTGTTACTAAGAAAGATAATCTGAAAGATGCCATAAAAAAGGGATGAGAGGTAAGGGAGTAGAGTCAGGAAAGCCGATGGGATCAATGGCTTATAGAAGTGCCAAGTGGTCCGCCATGTTCAATACAGCAGAGAGATCCAGGGAGTGGAAACAGAAACATGGCCAATGTGGGGATCATGGGGGGCCTTCTGAGAAGTTTTAAGTCAGGGGTGGTGGTGAGAAATATGGGGAGTCATATGCAGTGGGCTGAAGAGTGAAGGGGGGATGATTTTTCAAATGATTGAGTGAAAACAATAGACAGTCCCTAGAGAGACAGAGGATCCGGTAAAGAGTCTTTCTTTTTCTGACCTCCTTCTTCTCTTCCCTTCCATCCTCCTTCATTCCCTCCTCCTCCCACTCCTCCTTCTCCTTCTCCTCCTCCAGGATGAGATAAATTCGAAAATGTTTGTGTGCTGAGGGAAAGATCCACCAGACAACAAGTATTTGAGCAAGTGTTTCGTAAAATCATTTAATATTTGCAGCTCACTAGGTGCTTGGGCAGTGAGCTATAGTTACAAATAAGATCTGCTTTTTGCTTTGAAAGTGGCTGTGGTAGGCAGAGCAATGGCCCCCCAAAATGTCTGCATCTTAAGCCCCGGGACTGCGACTGTGTTACCTGCAACATAGCAAAGGGACTTTATATTATATAGATGTGACTAAATTATGGATCTTTAGATGGGGAGTTATTCTGAAATATAGGGGTGGGTTCAATATAGTCACAAGTGTCCTTATAGGAAGGAAATAAGAAAGTCAAAATCAGAGAAAGGAACAATGCAACAGGGGGAAGCAGTGTCAGAGGGAGACTGGAGATGAGGAAGGGGCCACAAAGGAAGGAGTGTAGTGACCTCTAGAAGCTAGAAGATGCAAGGAAACAGATTCTGCCCTTGAGCCTAAGAAGAGAGTGTGGCCCTGCTGACACCTTAAATTTGGCCCAGTGAAACCTACATCAGACTTCCAACCTCCAGAAGTATGAGTAGTTCATTTGGGTTGTTTTTAGCCACTAAGTTTGGGATAGTTTGTTACAGCAGCAGTAAGACATAAACGCAGAGGCTAATGGCGGAGATGGCTTCCAGGGCCTTCTGGTCCTGATGCTGTCATTGGGTACCACAGGGTGCTGCAGGAAGTCCAGAGACAGGGCCCTGAGTAGGTTCGACCTGCGACGTCTGGGGAGAAAGTCCAGGAAAGCTTTACAGTGGAGGTAGTGTCTAAATAGCATTCAGAGGGAAGATTAGGTTCGGTCAGCAACAGAAGGTAGGCAGTGAGGTGGAGAAGGACATTTCAAAGACAGGGAGCGGCAGGGACAGACCCAGTGTTAGGAGTATGCAGGACGAGCCTTGGGTATTTCAGGAGATGAAGCTGATCTGGTCTCCACAGTGCTGAGTGGAGGGCACGGAGACTGAGCGGAGCCCTCCCGCTGCCTGGCTGACTCCGGATGTTCCTGATACGCAGGAGAGTCATCCAAGGGCTTACAAAGTGGAGCAAGCACGGTAATTTGTGGATGTTAGGAAGGTGATTCTGGATAAAGGGTGAGGAGGGCATTGGGAGGCTGGAAGCAGGAAGCCTAGTCACGTGGGGGTTGTAGTGATAAGAGCGCGAGGCCACAGTGCAAATGGAGAGTAAAGGGCAGAGCTAATCTTTTTTTAAGGCTGCAAAGGGAACATAAGGATTAAGGCAAAGTCTTAGGGAAGATAGAAGATGGGGAACTGATGGGACAGCCAGAGTGGCTGCTGTCAGCAGGGAGACTCCTGGGGCACAGAGCAGGTGGGAAAGGAAGTAAGCCTCAGGGGATCGGGAGGTGTGTTGTGGCTGGTGCCTGATGGTCCTGGTTTTCCAGGGATCTTAGTCATCCTCTGTCAGTGCGGGGGCCAGGATTGCGGGGAGGAGAAACTTGGAAACACCTGCTTAGGAGAATGGTTAAGGGTTGACCAAGCCCAAGAATTGAGTTTGTGGCTCATTCCAGCTCATCCTAAAACTATGTTTCCCACAACTTCCTCCCCCACCTCCCAGGTAAGCTGTACCTTCCCTCATCCCAGGGGCCCCTGGACCGGGGAAAAGAAGAATCTTCCCTGCTTTAAGCTTCTGGGTTTATTGTCACCACCATGGGGGATATTCAAAGCTCAGTTTAGGTTTCCATGTTACTGAAAATTGTGCACTTGCTTCCTTCTAGTTGCCAGTTCTGCTCTCACTTTCTAAACATTTCTTTTAGGGAGTGTCTGATCTTTGGCTGCTGCCAGTCCCTAGAAAGGACTGGTTTGCTTTTCTAGAACTCCCAGCAGTGTGCAGAGCTATAGAACCCCCTGTGTTCTGTACGTGGGAAGAATAAAAGAGATTATAGCCACACAGGTCTCTCTCACATTGACAGGGTAAACCACACAAGCGTCTTTGAGATCAGGAGGGACTCCTTCTCTAGAATCATCCATCACTCTGTATGTGTAGGAGAAAAATTCTCCCTCCTGAGAGGGTGGCAGGAGCTAATGATAATGGCATAAGTAATTTGTATGTAGGCACTGCTCTTGGTGGCATATTTACTGGAGTTGTGTGACATTATGCAAGTAAATTATTATATTAGTTTGCTAAGGCAGCCATATAAAATACCATAGACTTGATGGCTTAAACAATAGAAATTAATTTTTTCACAGTTCTGGAAGCTAGAAGCTCAAGGTCAAGGTGTCAGCAAGGTTGGTTCTCTCTGAGGTCACTCTCTTTGGCTTGTTCGTGGCCACCTTCTTCCTTTGTCTTCATGTGGTCTTCCTCTGTGTATGTCCGTATCCTAATATCTTTTTATAAATACAACATTCAGATTGGATTAGGATCCAATGTAATGACCTCATTTTAACTTAACTACTTCTTTAAAGACTCCATCACCAAATACAGGCACCTTATGGAGTACTGGGTTTAGGACCGCAACATAAGAGTTTGGGGGGTACCTGATTCATTTGTTTTAAAGAAGTCTTGCCATCTGGTAGGGCAAGTCCCTTTTCCCTGGTCTAGTCATCTATATGAATTTTAGAACCATTTAAAAAAAATTGACCATTTTAAATTTGATTGTGCCAGAATCAGGGAAAAATATAATGACCTCCAACTCCCCATACACAAAAACAATTTCCATGTAGACCTGTGGTTCAATCCTCAGAGACTGATTTCATTGGGAAGGTATGTGGCCTGGATCACAAAGAGTTTAAAATCTCCCCAGGTGATTCTAACGCCTCTGTTCTTTCAAAGCATGTCTGTGAACAGTAAACTCTCCTGACTGAACACCTTCCTCTACTCTTGTAGCATTTCTTGTTCCAATGGGATAGCTACCATCACAAATAGTCCCTGGTAGCTAGTCTGACTTTTCTCTCCTGTGGATTTAAAAGTTTTTTTTAAAATTTGTTCTTGGTATTCATGTTACTACAAGGATTCTATTTGTGGATTTGTGTTTGTTTCTTTTTATTTATTTACTGTGGTATGTGTTCTTCTGAATCTCTTTGTCCTTATTCAGTTGTGGATAACTCTGAGTCATTACCCCTTTAATTCCTTTCTTTGAACTTCCAGTCAGCCTTCCTAATGTAACTTCTATTAGAAGCATGAGGAAGTCCTTCACTATATCTCTTAAATTTTTATTTATACTTTTAAGTTTCCTTTATCTCTTCGCATGACATTCAAGGTGAATTGTTTAATACTACATCCTTTCTTGTTTTAACTTTATCCTGTCGTGTTAAGTTTTTAAAAGTCAATTTCCATGTCAGTATACATTATTATGTCCAGGGGGTATTTGGCTAGTCTGTGCATATTTATTTTATACTTTTGTGGTTTTGTTAAATGGATGTTATTTCCTCTTAATCTCTTTGAGGACCTTAAGCATGTTAGGTTAAAGTCATTTCAGACTGGCCTATTCATTATTCTATTTGTTAAGAAGAGAGTTTTCATGGATTAAAAAAAAGTGGTACATATACACAATGGAATATTATGCAGCCGTAAAGAAGAACAAAATCATGAACTGCACAGCAACCTGGATGGACTTAAAGTCTATAATACTGAGTGATCTTTCACAGAAACAAAGAACTGAATATCACATGTTCTCACTCATAAGCGGACCTTGAACAATTATCATAATATTCTAAGAGAATGATTGGCAGTAGCAGGAAACTGCCAGGAGAAGAGGGGAGCACACCTCATCAACAAGGGTCCCTGCATAATGAACGTTTGTATATCTAACCCTGAATTGTACCCCACATCTTTAAAATAAAAAATTAAAAGTTAAAAAAAGAATAGGGTTTACAGACAGTCAAAAGGACAAAAAAATTGGATGACCACTTAAATTTGACTTTTCAATCAACAATGAATAATTTTTTAGTATAAATACATCCCATGCAATATTCTTATGCCAAAATATTTTCATTGTCCTATATTGTAGTTGTAACTCTATGGAACCCTGTGATTTGTAATTTTAACAATCTCCCCTGGTGATTGTGATGCACATGAAACTTGAGAATGATGAGTCTGTGCTACACTACCTCCCTAGTTGGGAATAATCATTTCTTGCTTGTGATTTGTTGACTGTCATTCTTAGTGTTAACTTTTATGTGATTTTAAATGATAGTTTGCAGTTGCATTATAAGTAGGTTAGTTTCAAAGCATTCCTTCTCTTTATTTTTTCCTCCCTGTCTGGTGTACCTAAAGTTGCTTTTATGTGGTCTCCCGTGAGTATCCTGAAGCAGCTTGTACATTGGCAGCTTGACTTCCATGGCAATGTTAGGGACATTGCAGATCCAGTCATCAAACCAGTGGGTACTTTGGCCCAGGACCAGTTTGCTCTGTTTTTTTGTGCTTCATTTGTGCAGTTTTATTTTCATTTAGAGACATGATTATTTTTGGTCTACGTATTGTTTATTTTATTGTTATGTACAATTAGGCTATTCAAATGAAGTGTGTGTGTGTGTGTGTGTGTGTGAGAGAGAGAGAGAGAGAGAGAGAGAGAGAAGAGAAAGTAAGAGGGTGAGATACTATTGATGTGTTTAAGAGAAAAAGAATAGCTTACAGTGATAACAATCTTTATAAGAAGTTTTTATGGTTATTGTGATATCACTAGAAATATATATGTGGTCTTCATTCCTGGCTGTTAGCACAAAGCTTCTAAAATCCTTGTAATTTCCTGAGTGATAAGGGTGATAAGATCATCTTTTGTTGAAATATTTGGTCTTAGTTCTTTGGTTCCTGACACAAGAACATCTAAAACTCTTGAAGTCAGAGTGATGAGTCTATGTTAATGAAATGACTGGTAGCTGGGGGCCCCTAGGTAGCTTCAGGATGGGCACTGGTCACCAGAAAAACCTATGCATTATTAGAAAGTTGAGACAGTTTCAATCCTACCCCCTGACCTCCAGAGAGGAGAGAGGTGCTAAAGATTGAGTTAATCACCAATAGGTAATTGCTTAATCAGTAATGCCTACATAATGGAATCTCCATAATAATCTTAAATGATAGGGTGTGGAGAGTTTCTAGGTTGGTGAATATATCCATGTGCTGGGAGGGTGGCATACCCCAACCCCACAGGGCCACTGGGTCCTGGGCATGGGACCTTGCTTGGTAGACTGCATACTGTTTCTTCGTCTGGCTGTTTATAAAATCTTTTGTAATAAACCAGTACTTGCGCTTTCTTGTGCTAACTAAAGTACTTTCCTGAGTTCTGTGAGTGGGTATGGCAAACAATCAAACCTGAGAAGGTGATTGTGGAGACCCTCAATTTGAAGCCAAGTTGGATAAAAGTGTGAATAACTTCAAGACTCACTACTTGCAGTAGTGGAGAGCAGTGTCTTGGGACTGAACCCTTAGGTTGTGGAGTTAGCATGAACTCTGGGTAGTGTTAGAATTGAATTAAATTGTAGGCCAACCAGTTGGTGTTTGTAGATAATTGGAGAATTGATTGGTGTAGCAAATCCACACATTTGGTGTCAGAAATGTTGTGAGTAGATAAACAGTATTTCTTTAGTTCTATTCCAATGCTCATTTCTATAATCAATGGCTTAAAGGCAGACAAAAAGCATAATGAAAAAAATTTAAAACTTGGTTGACCTATGTGAATCAGACTTACATCTGCTGTGTGGGTGTGTCTGGTCACTTGTGGAAGAAACCTAAAAGAGGAGGAAATGTGTGACTAAAGAATTAGGGAGTACCTTAAATCAAAAGATGTTGTTTGAGAGAAGGATTGAAATAAAATTATATCTCAGAAAATTTAGAGCTGATCTCTTGAACAATATCCGAAGAAAAAGACTTCAGCATAGGTGAGATTATCCTCGCTGAACTCAGAATGAACATTTTTTTGGATCAGTGGTGCTTCCAGTGCCCTGAAGAAACCCCAAAAGTGTATAGCTTTTTGGCAGGCTCACTTTACCATGAGGATGGATGCATCGAGCTACAAAAACATTTGTAAATAGTCTTGAAGGTCACCCATTGTTAGGGGCTCCCTCCAAAACTTATATGTTGAAGTCCTAACCCCCAGTGCCTAATGATGTGACTATATTTGGAGATAAGATCTTTATTGGGCTAATTAAGGTAAAATGAGGTCATTTGGGTGGACCCTAATCCAAAAGAACTGGAGTCCTTTGAAGAAGAAAAGATTGGGACAGACATGTACACAGCAAAAACACGCGGAGACAAAGGGAGTGGGTGGAAATCCACAAGCCAAAAAGAGAGGCCTCAGAGGAAACCAACCTGTTGACACCTTGATCTTATACTTTTAACCTTCAGAAACTTCAGAACTCTGAGAAAACAATTTTTTCTTGTTTAAGTCACTCAGTCTGTGGTACTTCATTACGGCAGCCTTGGCAAACTCATCCATCCATCCAGTTCCTTGCACACTGATTTCAGACTCCTGGGATAATTTTCTGATGGTAATTTGACCTTCTATGTTGTGGTCCTTACTGGGGAAAGAACACACTGACCAGACATCATGAGAATCCTGACCCACATGGCAGCTCTATTTTCCATTGTGAATTTGTTCACTGGCATCCTGGTTAATGCATCAGCTTTATGAGCATGTTCAGGATAGTTCATCTTTGAATCCCTCTCATACTTGTGAGTGCTGGTAAAATTGAATTCCTGGCCCTGAAGAACAGTCTTGACACTGAAAATGTTTTGACCTTTCTATTGTGTAACATAAAGTAAATATTTAGCTTCCATAAATGTGGGGTGTGTGTGTGTGTGTGTGTGTGTGTGTGTGTGTGTGTTTTAAAGAAATGTGCACTGTAGATAGCCCCATCCCATTTTCAGACACTTACCTCTATGAAGTTTTGTGATTGAAGGTGGGATGGAGAGATGGGATAAAGTTTTGGTACAGAAGGAGGTTGTCAAGTATTCAAGGAGCTTAGGTAAAAACCTTCCTTAAAGTTTACTAGTTTGTTTTTAGGCTATATTAAAGATCCTAGCAGTCACTTCAAATTGGTTGCATAAAAATAGTAGCATCGACACTTATAGCTTTGGCAAGGCTGCATGGCACACGGTCAGTTGGAACATACATAAAAATAGCTGAAGGGGTGAGTAATTGTACCAAAGTCACACTGTGTACCTGAGCTTGACAGCCTATGAATTAAAGCTGCTTATTATATAGGGACAACCTCATGAGCTAGTTTGTTTTTCAATGATTGAAGGTAAAGTTTAATCAATACCTTAAAAAACTGTGATTATGAAGAAACATCAACAGTTTGCACTTGAATTTTCTTTTATCTGAAGACAGGATCCTATTAACTAGAAGTTTGAAAACTCTTATTTCTCCTTTTGCATTCAATGATGTTGAACTCATAATTATAACATTGAAATGGAAAATGTGTATGTGTTTTCTGTGTGTGCTGTTTTATTCACACATTTAAATGTTTCTAAGTCACTGTTGAGAGGGGTGGAATTCAATTGAATGACAATAGGAAAGCTCTATTATCTTCCAACTTTTAAACGTTTACATACCTTTAGAATGACAGTTCTGATCATCAAATCAAGAAAACGAACTTGATTCCATGGCTGTGCCTGTGGGTAGAGGAGTGTGAGTGCTGTTTTCATCCAGAAGGCTGACCTTGGGTAAATGAATGTTCATCTCCTGTGTCACTCCATCTTTCATTCACTCTACCTTCTGGGTCCTTTTCAAGGTGTGAACACAGCGACTGGGCAGTGGAAACTCAATCCTAGTTGTGAGAGGCAATCATAAAGGGCAGATCAGACCAACATGCAAGATTTGAGAGCCATTTAAAACATCCTTTTGAGCTTTACTTTCTTCTCTTCTAGACTGTCTTAGGGCTTGAAATTCCTTTACAGTTTTCTTAAATTTAGAGTCCTCGTAATATAGAGGGTCTCCAACTGGATTGTATATTGGCATCTCTCACAAAGTAATAGGTAAAAATATTAGCACAGGCTCCTTACTCTTTAAACCATGAAGAACTCACTGTCATGTGACAAACACTGGGTGCCAAGGGAATATGATTGAGAGGCAAAAATTCTTAAGAGTAGGAGTAGATATCTACAGCCTTGCTGGCCAAAACATGCTCTGGAAGCCATTGTCTGCTCTCTAGATATGTCTGTTGAACCCCTCCGATCTCTAGCCTGTCAGAAAGGAGGAGTTTAGCAGGTCTCGTTGGCATCTACTTTTCAGCTTTCCCAGAAAGACAAACGTGCTCCTTAGAGGTTGGGCTCTGTATCTCAGGCACTCCAGTGTGCCTGTGCATTTGAACAAAAAGGAGAGGCTGATCTGAGAGGATGAAGATAGAGGAAACAGATTGATTTTAGTACCTTCAAAGCAGGGATGTAAGACTGTGGTTTAGCAACAATATTTTACCCAAGACGGTGAAAGAAATAATGTAGATATAATAGGAACTTGAACCCACAGTTTTCTGTCTCCATTATAATTTGGTCCTTTGACCTGTGCACAGCAGGGAAACAGTTGAGCAGAGTTCATCCCCTGCCTTGGAGCTAGGCCCTGGTTTGCACCCTGAGAACCCAGCAGACAGTTTCTGTCTGTGTGGTATTTGGGCAGGTTTCTCATTGATGTACTATTACCTCAATATCCAATCTTGTTTTTTAAAAAATATTTCATCCCTGGCTATCATAAATATATTTTCATTCTGAATGGTGAAACAAAAGTACAGATGTAAACTCTTTCACTTTTCTTAATTTTTCCTTCACACAAAAATAGAATGTTTATTACTTGTCTTAAGACTAGCTTTTCTACCTTCTGTTTTCTAAAATATATTTTTAATGAACCTAAATTTCTTGGAATCTTGACTTCTCTAAAATTTTTCGTTATTTTTTCTGAGACTTTTCCATTATTTTCCTTCCCTTTTCCGTGTGTTGTGATAAATAGTATTCTCATAACTACAGAGTGAAAAGACAACCTACCGAATGGGAAGAAATAGCTGCAAACTATTCATCTGACAGGAAATTAGTATCCAAAATACATAAGGAATTCAAATATCTCAATAGAAAAAAAAAATCAAACATTACCATTAAAAAATGGACAGATGATCTGAACAGACACTTCTCAAAAGAAGACATACATATGGCCAACAGATATATTTTAAAAATGCTCAACATCACTATCATCAGGGAAATGCAAAACAAAAACTACAATGAGGTATCATCTCACTTCAGTTAGGATGGCTGTTAATAAAAAAGACAAAACATAACAAATTCTGCCGAGGGTGTGGAGAAAAGGAAATTCTTGTACACTGTTGGCTGGAATGTAACAGGTTCCTCAAAAAACAAGAAAACTTCCATAAGATTCAGCAATTCCACTGCTGGGTATATATTCAAAAGAAAAAAAATCAATATATTAATATAAAAAAATATCGATTCCCATGTTTATTGTAATACTATGCTCACAATAGCCAAGCTATGCAGTCATCTTAAGTGTCCAACAACAGATGAATGGTTAAAGCAAATGTGGTATATGTACACAATGAAATACTATTCAGCCATAAAAAGAATAAAATCTTGTCACAGTAGCATGGATGGAACTGGAGGAGATTATGTTAAGTGAAGTAAGCCAAGAACAGAAAGTTAAAGACTATATTTCCACTTATATGTGGAAGCTAAAGAAAGTTGATCTTATAGAAGTAAAAAGTAGAACAGTAGAAAAGTAGAAAAAAAGTATTTCTACTAAAAAGTAGAAATACTAGAGGGTGGGAAGGATAGAGGGAAAAGGGAGTAGGGAGAGATTTGTTAAATGATACAAAATTATCCTGATCTGGTTACTGTACATTATATGTATTGAAATATCAGTATGTACCCCGTAAATATGTACAATTACTATTTGTCAATTAAAAATTAATAAATAAAAATAAGAGGAAGTAACTGAACTCATGGTGCTCACGGTCTTTGGGGGTAGGAAAAATAAATAGAGAACTTCACCAGAATGTCACTAATGCTCAGACAGAGGTATTCATAGCATCTTCAAGTCACTGAAGGGTGGAGGGTAGGGAGGAGCTTGGGTTATGACTGCAGGATGCTAACTATCTAGTCCTCTAAGGGCATTATAAATTCTTAGCTGTAGTTTTAAGAGAAATAGATATGCATGACATATTTGCATTTTACCAAAGTAATTGTATAGTTTGGAAAAAAGAAAATTAAAACATACAGCTATAAAAGCTTCTTTATCCCCAGTGGATGATTATTATTAACTATGGTCAACCACCATTCATGTTTACCAAATTCCAGGAAACAACTTTAAAAAAAAAAAATCACATTCTTATTTTTAAGTAAAATTCTGTGCAGTCTTGTTTCAATGCTTTGTACTTGTTAGGATGTGAAAGTAAGATTTTCCTTTGGAATCTCGAATCCGGGCAGCTTCAGCTCCTAAGGGATTTTTTTCTAAATGTGTATCACAGTTACTTTTACCGGTTTTACAGGAAGTGAACCATTGACATGATACTTGAAGGAGAAGTAAAAAAAAAAAAAAAAATCCTTTTGTTGGCATGCAGAATGCACAATTCCAATGGCAGGAAGGGAATGCATTCTGTAAACCAGTGTGTGTATTTCAGGCTAATTGCACAGTCTACAATGGGCTGAGCCACTTAGCTGAAAAGTACATCCTAGGACAAATGATTAGTTGGAATTAATGGAATTTGGGCTTCAATTCAACATATTGGCAACTCCTGTGCTGTCATTAATCCCCAGGATGCATTTGCCTTTCTTGGTAGTGCTTCCTCCTGGGTTGCAATTGCTAAATGTAGTGCACAGTACAAAGTCTGTCCAGTATTTCCAATTATAACACGAAAGATGTGTAACCATTGGGTTTCTAATATTATCACTGTAAAGTCATCTCTGCTCATTTCTCAAGACATTTCCTGTAAATTTTTTGAGAAGAAAAAAGCAAATTCTGTATTTTCAATTTGAGATTCATGGTGATACCAACTTTGACTACAGCGAACATAATCACTAGGCTTGTTTTAGCTTTAGAAGTGTTGCAAATGGAGCAGAGATGCTTGCTGAAGTAAAATCAATATGCTCCAGAATAAAAAAAAAAATAGGCACAGGCTGGTCATATAATTATTTTTTAAACCTACTGGCTTTTTTCAAGATCGCTGCATTAACTAGTGAGTAATAAAGATCACTTTTTAAAGCAAAGTCAGCCTACAACTTATCGTTCAAAGGCATTATTAGAACGTGTGTTTTGGAGAATAACTGCGTTCTTGCCTTGCAAGCTCCTCCACCAATTATAGAAAAAAATTTAAAATAAACTCTTCAGACTTGAAATTTTCCAGCTTGAGCCTTTGCCCTTAAAATCAGAAGTTATTTTTCACATGCAAGCACTTTAATTTTGCACATAGCTGACTTCGTTGAAACTGAGTGGTGAAGTATCAAATTCTCCTCTTTTTCATCTTAATGTCTTCTTCCAGTAGCATTTGTGACAGAACCGAGTTTGCCCTTAAAATAAATAAAATTTAGAGCTAATGAAAAATAATCTCAGAGTCTTCCTTATGATTAATTTTTAAGGTAAAAATCATCTTCTCTTCACTGACAACCAAGCATGCCATCCTGTAGCATCAACCTTTCATTTTAACACTGGGATTGGGGAGGAAGGAGAGTCCAATTGTGGGGAAAGATAACTGGTTGCTATCTGCAATCACTGTTTGGTGTCAGCAATGATAACTCATATCCATCCAGTGAGGACATCAGAAGGCAATGAGGTCTAAAGATGGTGCAGCTGCAGTAATGACAGTTTCCCTTTGGAAAGTAATTAGAATGAATGAGAGTTCCTTTCTGGATGATCCAAGGTTTCAGAATTATATGAAGAACACCTGCCGTATTATAAAAACATATGTTTCTCCTTGTTCAGCCTTAGTGTTAGGTTTAGCTTTACAGAAGCAGTTCAGTATCACATCTAGGACTGATTCTAATTGATAATGTGCTCTGATAATACTTGGAAGTGACACTGGAAAAGAGAGCTGTGTCATCAATAGGTAAACAATGTTTGCATGTGTCCTTAGCTGTGCAGATGTGTCCTAATAAATAAACACTGAGGTAGATTGCCTTATAAAATGAGATCCCACCATAGACCAGCAGTGCTATATTGAATTAATTCTTATTAATAATGAAGTCCTCGTGGATGTGAGGTAGAAGCCCTTTAAGTATTAGGTGAGAAATGCTATTTCTTTGTTATATGAGAGGCTTCATAATCTTTCTGATCAGGCACATAGCTGTAAAATCTGATTCTGAGAAACTATATAATCACATTTCTAGCAGACCTTTGATGTACCCTGAGCTGAAACCACACCATTACATTTTTATGAGAATTTACTGCTACTTGCCTCATTATAAGCATTTTGTCAGATTTTCTTCTTTTAAATAATCCAACTTGGAAAAAAATTTGAAGGGGCACAAATCATTTTCATATATTAATTCCTGTTTTGAATTCTGCCAAAAATTAGTAGTTATTTTCCATAAATGTGATAGTCTATATTTACCTTTTTGCTGTTGTGATCATATCCAAATGGAGACAGAGACAGATAGAGAAGGCATATCTTGCTCTACGGCAAAGGTCAGTTGCAAAGAAATGAATCATTTGGAGACATTTTATATTGGAATGGTTGGCACTCAATTAAGTTTTTACAGTCAAAGATGTCTGGGTGCTAACTAGGGTGACATGTGGGGTTTTCATGGACTTTCATGGACACAGGACTTTCAGTGCTAGAACACTGTGAAGTCCTGGAAAAAACAAGACTGTTAGTCCTTCAAGTGATTCGTTGAATAATGGAGCAGTAAGGAGCAAGAGAGAGAGAAGCCTGATGGAAGGAGACTGTTTCCTGTTTGGAAAGAAAATAAACAGAAATATAATACCAGGAGTGGCGTGAAGACAAAAAAACTGGTACCCTTAGAAAATGAAGTCTTTGGGATTCTATGTTGAGTTCCAAAGAGAAGTGCTTTTTTTGAAAAATATCTGTATTTAGGTTCCCTGAATTTTTTAGATTTCATTTTTGTAGTAATTCATTTTTTATGATCCATTTTAAAGATTTATTTTTAAGTTTTTAGTTGACAAGTAAAAACAGTATATTTGTATAGCGTACAATGTAATGTTTTGAAATATGTCTATATTATTGGATGGCTAAATCAAACTATTTAACATATGCCTTATCTCAAATGCTTATCTTTTGTATGTGTGTTGAGAACACTTAAAATCTCCTTCTTTTGCAATTTTCAAGTATACCATATACAGATGTGCCTCAACTTTTGATGAGGTTAGCTCTGGACAAACCCATTGTAAATTAAAAATGTCATAAGTTAAAAATACATTTAATACACCTAACAAGTACACCTAACACCTAACCTACCAACATCATAGCTTAGTCTAGCTTACCTTAAATGTTTTCAGAACACTTACATTAGCCTACAGTTGCGCAAAATCATCGAACACAAAAACCTATTTTATGATAGAGTGTTGAAAATCTCATGTAATCTTTGTTTCTATGAGTTTGACATTTTTATACTCCATGTATCAATGAATCATGCAATATTTGTCTTTCTCTACCTGGCTTATTTCACTTAATATAATGCCCTCCAGGTTCTCTTGTGTTGTCACAAATGACAGGATTTTCTTTTTAAAGGCTGAATAGTACTTCATTTGTATAGCTACCACATTTTCTGTATTCACGCATTCACTGATGGATACTTAGGTTGACTCTATACTTTGGCTATTGTGAATAATACCACAGTAGTAACATGAGAGTACAGATATCTCTTTGACATACTAATTTCATTTTCCTCAGACATATTTCCACCAGTGAGGTTGCTGAATCATATGGTAGTTCTATTTTTGGAGGAAACTCTTTTCTCCACATCCTCCCAACATTTATCTTTCACCTTTTTAATAATAGCCTTTGTAACAGGGGTGAGGTGATATCTCATTGTGGTTTTAATTTGCATTTCTCTGATGATTAGTTATGTTGAATATCTTTTCATATACCTGTTGGTCATTTGTATGTCTTCTTTTGAGAAATGTATCTTCAGGTCAATTTCCCCTGAATTTCAGAGAATGAGTTAAAGCTAGCAGCTAAGTGGCTTGCCTCATCCACTTGCTCATTAATTCATTCAAAAATATTTATTTGAGTTCATTTCCTATGCCAGGCACTGTCAATGGAAATATACCAGAGAACAAAACAATGTTCCTCCTCTTGTGATATTTACATTCAAAATGACAACCTTGACCCTTATCAGCATTTACCTCATGTTGACACGTATTCTCACTTATTCCTCATCATAGCTAATTATTGAACCCCATTGTTATCCCACTTTCTGGGCTGAGAATTGGAGGCTCAGAAAGACCAAGTGACTAACTAGCTGAAGGCAGAAAGGTGGAATTTAAGCGATCCTGAATATGAAACGAAAGCCCCTATATCTGACGATATGCTGGTAGATGCAGAATTCTGATCCTTGAAGCCAATCCCTGGATTTAAGGTACTCATAGGAATGGGACAGTCACATCATGCTGGCACGTTTCTGACAGCTTTCACATAGGTCCTCTTATGTGATGTTCGCGTCAGCCAGGAGAAAAACACTGAGCTATCTGAAAGGGACCCTTCTGTCTAAGACCTGAGAAACTCTCTGCAAAGGATCCTTACACAATGATGTGGAGTGGAGAAAGGTGTGTTAGGGCAAAAAAAGTGAATGAGAGAAAGGAATAAACTAGGTGGAAGGAAATGGTCAGAGGTGAAGTTCTTCCAGACTGCTGATCCCTGACAATGCTTATTGGGGTAGCCCATTTCTTCTTTTGTTATGCAAATAAGTTAAATATCTTAAATGTTAATATTATCAGAGAAACAGCATCTAGCACAATGGTTGATCTCACAGATTCTGGAGTGGTACTGCTGAGGTCTAGATCCTTGCTTTCTCCTTCTCAGCTGTGTGGCCTTGGGCCTATGACTAACCTTTCTGAGCTTTAGTGATCTCATCTATAAAATGACAATGATAAAAATAGCATCTTCCTTAAAGGTCATTAAGAAGAATTAATTAGGTAATAGATACAAGCACTAAGTATGGAGCACAGTAAGTATCTAGTTAGTAGTAATTATTCAAATCCAAAGTGTATTGATCTTATTTGTAAGATAAATATTGCTTCTTTTATTTAAATCAATCTTGTGTACTTTGTAATCTGTCATTTTTTCCTTTACTTTCTCCTTTTCCTGTTTCTCTACTCAAGCTTCCTACTTAAATTGAACAGTTTATTAGCCACTTGACTCAGTGCATGTCTTACTTGACTCAGGCTGCTATAACAAAAATACCATAGACTGGGTGACTTCTACACAACAGAAATTTATTTCTTACAATTTTGAAGCCTGGTAAGTGTAAGATCAAGGAGCTGGCATATTTTGAGTTTGGTGAGGGCTGCTTCCTAATTCATAAATGGTGCTTTCTCTCTGTGTCTTCACATGGTGAAAAGGACAAAGGAGCTCTCTGGGGTCCTTTTTATGAGAACACTAATCTTATTTATGAGAGTTCAGCCCCTGTGGCCTAATCAGCTCCCAAATGCCCTCCTTCTTCTAATACCATCACCTTGGGGGTTAGATTATAACATGTGTAGCTTGAAAGCACACAGAAATTTAGACTATAGCAGTATGCAAAACTGGACAATATGATTTACTTTGGGGATGCAGAAACTGGAGATGCTACATTTCCTAAAAGCTATTTGAAGCCACAGTCCAGCTGGACCAATTCTCATGATGGAGTACATTGAGTACCTTACTCCTATTATAAAAGAACAAAAAGTTTAGGTAAACTACTGCACAGTCTCCTCCCCCAAAACACATGCAGAACCATGTGTGCACGTGTGCACGTGCACACACATGCACACACACACACACACACACACACAGCTTAAATATTAGGAAATATCTCTTTATAAAGCAGTGATTTTTCAACTCTGGATGCACATTAGAATCATACGGGGAGTTGAAATACTACTGCTCTCTAGGCTTCACCCAGAACAATGAAATCAGAATCCCTTGAGAGTAGGGGTAGATCTCCATATTTTTGTGAAGATCCCCACGTGATTCTGATGTGCAGTCAAGGTTGAGACCCACTGCTCCAAAGCAAATCCTCTCCCCTTGTCCCTTCCTCCTCACCCACCTCCCTGGCACACAGAGGGTTTTCACCTCCTGAGTGTAACAGAACATTTTTGGAATTTACTTATTGTATTATTTTAGGTACTATGGGTGGCAAATAACAGAAATGCTGGTAAAAACAGGATCACCTGGAAATTCTTTGGAAATACAGATCTCAGGCCCCTTCCCAAACAACTGAACAAATGGGAATGGGGAGGGCAGGAAACTCTTAACAAGTTCTCCCTGTGATGCTTGTGAACCATCCCTAGAAATGAGGGCAGAATCACTTTCATTTAAACCTTAACACATGCTACACAATGCAAAAATGGGGAGTGGGGGTGGTTGCCGGGGAAATTTTCACAATGCTCTCTATGCATGTATTTTGCTGCAGTAACATCAGATGCTTTCAGATCCTTGTGGTAAAGGAGTAACCAAACAGAGTCCTGAAAAAAGTTTTAGGATACTTTTAAGATACAGTTTGTACTGAGGACTTCCAGTTACCAATATGGAAGAGGTCTGTTTTTTATTTAGTCAGCCACATTTGGCACTTTTGTGAAGATGGAAAGCCTGTGGACCTTTTTGAATAAGAAACCAGGGTTGAAATAAAGTCTAATTTGACTCCTCAAATTTCCAGACTAATTTCCTTCTTTTGAGAGATTTATCCCCATACAAACTTAACTAAAATAAAAACAGGTCAGATTTGCAAGTAATGGGTTACTTTCTAGAGGCCACCATAAAAGAATCCATAATCTTCTTAATACATGAATATTCATAAATCTGGAAACATTCTTAGTAAGACTCTCCCACACTCCCAGTATCAATTTGAATATCCTCTGCCCTGGACTTTTTGACCCAACATCAACTGGTTATCATGATAAGTATCTGACAATGTCATTATACCTCTAGGATAAGTAGGGCTACTTGGGTAACAGAATTGCAGAGTAGTAATCAATCAAAGTGTATTGATCTTATTTGTAAGGCAAATAGTACTTATTTTAATACTGTGTATTTTATAATTTGCTGGGATTTATTTTTTACTTTTCTCTTTGATTATTCCCATTTTCAGATGAGAAAGCTGAAGCTAAGGTATGTGTATCACACAGGTAGACAATGGCTGAACCCAGGTTCAGTCCCTAGTTACTGGTGTTAACAACGACTGCTAACCTTTATGTGGCACTGATCAAGTCTTTACCAGCTCAGCAGACATGGATCTCAGCAGGCAAATGGAGTGGGAGATGGGGGATTCTTGGAGCTCATAAACCTCAGCATAACTGGTATAATCTTGCCAGTTTTCATAGTTAGGTCTTTGAAAAAAATCAGAGTGGACAGAATGGCTGTGGTGATTATCTTCTACCCTAGATCTCTAAGGAGTAAACTGTCTTCTCCACATGGGACATACAGTTCTAGGATACTTCAGAAGAATCATTGTCATCCCAAACAAAGCAAGATGAATGATGACTTTTAATATGACCAGGCTAATTGCAGCTCACAGAAGAACCTGGTGGCTACTTAAACAGGCAGCCTAGGGAGCCGGACATAACTGAAGGCCCTGACAGAGTCTGTGAAGAAAGCATCTCAATGGCACGGCTGTCCTACATGCAATTGCTGTTTAGACCGTGGAGTAGTTTTCAAAGGCCAAAAAGCAAGTATGTGAGCAGAACACTAAAATGATACAGCTGCCTGAGGGTATGTGGCTGCCCTAAAATGAACAGAGAGACTACCCATGCCAGAGGGTGATTCTGCAGTGATACTCTGGCAAAACTGCAAAGGACTCCCATAGGGGATGGGTCATCTGAGCTGCATGGACATGCCTTTTTTTTTTTTTTTTTTAAGAAAGCAGGATTTATTGAGAGGACAGAAAAAACTCCCACAATAGGAGGGGCCTGAAGGGGTTGCCCGCCTTTTTTTTTTTTTTTAAGTGGTTTCAGGAGGCAAGAATTTCAAATTTCAAATTACAGGTGTACTTAGTATTGTGCTATTATCAATAACTAAAAATAACTACAATTAAAGCTCAAGAAAACAGAACTTGAGTAGACGTGTTTTGTAGAATGGGTTGTTTGCTTGTTTTCAATTTGGCCCAACTTACCACTGTATGAGAGAGGATCCCTAAAAAAATGAAATTTTTTTGGAGGGCAGGCCCCTTATAGTACAGACTTCCTCTGCTAGGTAAGTGCTCTAAGAACCCATTGGCATCTGTATCTTCTAGTTTTGTTGTGAGAAAATGTGTTCCGCTTCAGTTAATTTTTTTTGGAGAGTCTTTCAACGCATTTGCCCATTTCATGACGGGTGATTTACAAGCACACTTGCCCAGACCCCACTGAGTGTTTAGCAGTTCTTGACCAAAAACTGCATGACCCCCATGCCTCACTCTCCCTACTCACACGATCTTGCCCGAAGCAACTTTTTTTTTGTTTTTGTTTCTGTGGACGAAAAAAGTCCTCAGAGTGAAACATTTTGCCAGTGTGGAAGAGGTAAAACGAAACAGTGGAGGCAATAAAAGGCATCAAAATCGATGAGCTCAAAAACTGTTTTGAGCAGTGGAAAAAGCATATTGATAGTTGTATTGCATCAAACAGAGAGTACTTTGAAGGTGAAGTTTAAACACGTGAGAATAAATACGCAATTTCTTATAAACAAATTTCGGTGTTGGGGGTATTCTACCTAGTACTTTCTTAAAGCTTCTGAACATGGCTTTCAGTTAAAAAAAAATCAATTATATATTTTTGAGGACAAGATTATCTAGAAAGTAGACACTAGGAGAGAAAGGAGAATTTTCTGTTTACCTGTACACAATTCCTGTTCTTTGGCTGATATATCAAGAAAGGGAGCCTTCATTTGTAAGGATGTTGGAACTCATAAGTATCAGGTGATTTGAATTGAAGGTTAATATATGAATGTCCTGTTTCCTGGCACATCATCTGTCCTGAAGTCAAAACAGAATGTACACACCACTTCTTGTTGCTGGGGATAGAGAACATTAGGCCCACGATCTTTTGAGACTTTACTTCTGTGTTTAAAGTCCCCATCTCCAAGCTGGAAGCCCTGTTGACAAGAGCAATATGTCATCTGGCACATAGTGAGAAGCCCAGCTTGACCCCTGAGCTGTCAGGTTTCAGACCCATGAAACTGGAGGCTGGGGTCCTATCTGTGAAGAGTTGCTATTGCTGTTAGGATCCTTTGTGAGGTTCCTGGATTGCTTTCCACACTTGGTGAGAAAGCAGAGGCTGTTGGTAACAAGTTGTCTATGCCATAGATGCCTTCCATTCATCTTGGCTATGCTGAATTGATGCTAACATAAAGCAATGCACTGCCAGGGCCAAGGGTAGAGAACAGTATGTTGGCCAAGGGCATGCAAGATGGGCAGAACACTTCTCAAGCCAGAGAAAGGATGAATGAAAGCTGCAAAGAGTATGCGACCAATATTTTCACAGTGACACAGAGAGGCAATAGATGTGGTGACAGCAGGCAATTAGAGATGAGTGTGTTCAGCTCACATAACAAGGGGTCCAGAGTGAAACCAGCCTGTTGTAGGTTTATTTCCAGTGGCAGCAGGCCCCGAGAAGTTCTCCTTCCAAGATGCAATCTGCAGCGGGGCATGCTGATATTTCTCAGACAGTCTGCCACTCACGCAGACATCCCTCTGGGAACTAGAAATCTGCCCCAAACCAGGAGTTCTGGAGTCAAGAGTAAAATTTTACAAATGCAGCAGCAGCACTGTTCTTCGGTGGGAAGCCTTTCCTCTTTGTGAAATCCCATCTCTCCTCCCTGTGCTCAGCGCCTGCTCTGCTTTCTAATAGCTCCCCAGGGCCTAGATTCAGCTGGGCTTCATTTACAGAAACAAGAAGGATTACAGGTTTCTAAATAGAAAGGGCTGTAGAGATCATCAAGTTCACTGAATTCATTTTACAAATGGGGAAATGGTGGTCAAGAGAGTCTAAGTCACTTCCCTGGGTCTCAGAGCTGATACAGGGGAATTAGCTCCATGGATAAGCCCACACTTAGAATGCGAGAGGTCAGTGAGCCAACATCCGCACCCCCAACAGTCTGATTTCTCCCACGCAGCTGGGTGATGAAACAGAGCACAATTAATTAGTGAACAAAGTATAAGTATGTGTTATTAATATGGATTCATGAACAGTTTGACCAGAGGACCCAGAAACACTTAAATCTCGTCTTTAGTTAATTAACTGATTCTTCATGTGAAGTCTCAAAGAGAAATATAACCATGGGAGAATGATCAGTGAGGCAAAGGGGGATATTTTTTAATTAGCTGGAACCTTGTCCCCAAACTTAAGAGAAGCATAGTGAACTAAGGTCAAACCACAGGATGACTCCTATTTCTGGCAGAGCTGGTCTAGGTATCAGGCCTCTGGCTGCAGTGATTGAGTTCATTTTAAAGAGGTTCTTGGCAGTGCCTATAAGGGAAGAATAGGAGGGAAAAAAAAGGAAGCTGAGTGTGATGTCTGTAGTATCAGCCACTTGGGAGGCCGAGGAGGAGGATCTCAAGAGTTTCAGGCTGTAGTAAGCCATGATTGCAGCACTGTACTCTAGCCTGGGCAACAGAGTGAGACCCCCCTCTTAAAAAAAGAAAAGGAAGGAAAAGAGAAGGAGATCCATGGAGAAAAGTTCTCCTTTATTTTGAGAATCTTGAAGTCACTGAACTGAAAGGGACCTCAGAGGTCATTTCTTCAAGCTTCTTCAATTACTAATTTAAAAGCTGAGGGTATTGAGGTCTGGAGAGGTAAAGTGAATTCTCTTTCCAGCTTTGACAAAAACTCCAGGACCCTGGGATGAGTCATGACGCAGCAGCTTCTCTGGTAGGCAGTGGTTTGATGAGATCCTGCAGAGGCCGTATGGAGGGCCCATGGAGGGGCATGCCTGTGGTCCAATCTATGAAGCTGAAGTATACGAAGATGGCCAGACCAAGGCAAAGTACAGAACCCATTGGCCCTCTCCAAAGTCACATGGCTTTGGAGACATGGGGAACCTAAAAAATGTGCCGTGGACTTTCTGTTGCCCTTGAATCACAGAAGCCAGATTCTCTACCCATCCAAGTGTGAGAAGAAGCCTGGGAGAGGGCAGAGCTCTTTCATACTGAGCATTTACCTGGGGCATGCAAGCAGAGACTGATCTAGCTAAAGTTTCACTACTGGTTTGGTCTGAGACAATCTGGTTTGGTCTTAGAATGCCTAACTTGCAGGGTTCCTCCTATCTTGGCCCACACCTTTTGCTGGCAGAACCGAGGGTCCTATGGAAGATCTGAGCAGGTATTAAGAAATAAGGATGTGGGGCTTGGCCCTGGCCTTAGATCATTGGTGGTGTATTGAGACACCTGGAGACTATAGTCATGGTGGCACCCACAGGGATGGAGGAGGGAATGAGTGAAGAGGAACAAGGCTCTGGCACTACCAGGAGCTGCAGGCTGCTGAGTACAGAGCAAATGCTGGCAGTCAACCCTGACAAGACTCCAATCAATCTTCTGCAGGAGTACTGGACCAGAATAGGGAAGATGCCCATGTATGACTTTCTCAAAGCCGAGGGCCAAGCCCACCAGCCTAATTTCACCTCCCGGGTCACCACTGGCAATACTAGCTGCACCTGTCAGGACCCCAGCAAGAAGAAAGCCAAAAACAAGGCAGCCGAGATGGGCCTCAAACATCTCAAAGTGGGGAGCATGCTGGAACTAGCCCTGGAAGGCGGCAGACTCTTCACTACCTGAGGACATTCTAGTTTTTACTGCTGTGGCAGCTGCTGCTTCAGTTCCATCTGTTGTCCTAACTCGTAGCCTCCCCTGTCCATGGAGATGCTGTCCGCACCAACCCCCTTTCCCCTCAACAATCTTAGGGCAACCCCGTTGGGGCCCTGCAGGAGCTGGTGGTGCAGAAAGGCTGGTGGTTGCTAGAGTACACAGTGACCCAGGAATCCAGGCCAGCCCACCGTGGAGAATTCACCTTGACCTGCTGAGTGGAGTGTTCTGTTCAGCTTGGCTAGCTTCCAAAATGCTGGCAAAGTGCATTGTGGTGGCTAGAAGGATGCTTCGAGTGCATGCAGTACCCCTCCGGATGCCCGGGATGGTGCTGAGGCGGGCCTAATGGTGATCATTTCTCCCTTGGTATGGGCTCCTACCTGGATAGACTTTGGAACCAGGACCTAGGCTGCACCTGGGCTTTTCTGTGAAATTCAGTGGAAGAGAAGACCCAGTCCCTCTGCAGTTGCTCCCTAGGTGCTCTGAGTCCTGCCTACTGCAGTGTCCTCAGTGAGCTCTCTGAGGAGCGGGACTTCCATGTCAGCTACCTGAATATTGAAGGGTCTGAGTGGACTCTGCCAGTGTCTGGGGGAATTGTCCACCAGTCGGCCACCAGTGTCATGGCTCTGCCACCACCAGGGAGGCAGCCCATGACAAGGCTGCTCGCTGTGCCCTGCAGTACCTCAAGATCATGGCAGGCAGCAAGTGAAGGCTTGGCTGGACTCATGGACATGCACCCTCAAGTCCCTGCTCTTCCTGCCTCTGGACCCATGCGCCTGCCCGGCTCTGGCACTCTCTGTGGGTACCATGTCTACCTCCAATACATACTGCCTGTCTTGAGGCTCAGGAAGACACAGGGCAGGGAGCTAGGGACCATAGGGCCTCCACTAGCCCAGAATCCACCCTCATTTTATTGGTGATGACGAGTGGGAATGAAATTGGGTGCCCTCCACTAGGGCCCAGAATGAATGTGCTTCTCCTTGGATAAGTAAAGAATAAAATAAAATAAAGATGTTCAATGAGATCATTCGAGGCTATGCTATAAATATTTCTAGAAGAGAAACAAAAATAACCTGTAATTCAAACACTCAGAAAGAATCTATCGCTAACATTTTTGACCCTTCCTTTCCTCCTTCCATTCCTCCCCATTCTCTCTCCTCCCCACCGCTGACCTCCACTTCTCCCTCTCCTCCCCTCCTCTCCCCTCCCCTTCCTCTCCCCTCCTCCCCTCTCCTCCCTTTCACTCTTTTCTTCCTTCCTCTGTTCTCCTTTCTTCCTTCTGGCTCTCCCTCTCCTCTCCTTATCTCCTTCCCTCCTTTCCCTTCTTCCCTTTGTTCTTTCTTTCCCTCCTTATCTTTCTCTCTTCCCAAAGAGATGCTTTATTCAAAGGCTGCTGTGTGACTCCTGAAACAGTGGATGGCTGCTGCTGGGTCTCAGGAATGGACCTGAGCTGAGGGTAAACAAGGGAATCTCTGCTGTTTCCCTGGCAAATGAACTTCACTCAGTTCTCTGACAGATGAGTTTTCTCTGCTTCTTAATGCAAGTGAAGGGCCCTTCCATATCCGTAAGCTCCGAGTTCTGCTTCTAGCCATTCAGCCTGCCAGTTGGCATTATACTGTACTTAGTTTTTGAAAAATCTTTATATTTTGCTTAATATTTTGTTGTGTGCAATTTCTCATGCTAGTCAATATTCTTTCAGAATATTCCATCAGATGAAAATAACAATGTGTTTAATTAATCTGCTATTGTGGTCATTTAGGTAGTTTCTAATTTTTCACTCTGATGAATATCTTTATACGTCGATCTTGGTCCCATACCTAGGACTATTTCTGTAAAGTAAACTACTACATGCTGAGGACAATTTTCTTGTTTAAAGATACACACACTCCCATGCCTGCCAGCAGAATGTGAACGCTCATCTTTGCAACTTTAGCATTTTATTTTTGCCACTTTAATGGCTGAAAAATGGTATTGAATTTTTGTTTCAATTTATTTTTTTTTAAGAGTTCTTTAAGTAGTGTGGTATTAACTGCTTAATTTGTTTTACTTTTGAAGCCTGTTAGTTCCCTCTTTAATTTTATTTGTTATCATTTTACAAACATGTACTGTTGTCCTCTAGGGTTGTATATCGTAAAATCTTTATACTGGACATATTAGCCCTGAGAAGATTTGGCTAAATTTTGTTAGAATCATTTGTGGAATTTCTGCATATTTCTTCTGTGATTTCTTTTATTGTCATTGTGCTTAGAAAGCCATTCCTTATCCAGTGATCAACTATGTATGCATTAGATGTATATTGTTTTTTCAATACCAAAACTAATTTTTGAAAGTGCTTCCTCTGTGCCAGTCCTTATACTAAGCTTTCTTAGAATACTTTTAAACATTTATTTCAGTTATATGAGATTGAGACCCTCATTACCTCCTTTTTAAGAAAATAAAGGCCGCAAGACTTGGGGTGGTAGGGAACATGCCTTAGACACACGTCCATGAAGCTGCAGAGCCATAGAATTAGATTACACCCCTCTGGCCAATAATGTGCTTTGTCCCATTTAGCCATGTAGGCAGTCTCGTTCCTTATACAACTGGGATTTGTTTTTAATATAGTCGTATCTTTCTACCATATAAAGAAGAAAACATCTTTGGTAGGAAAATAAAAAAAAAAAAAAAACAAAACACGACCAACAAACAAGAGAAAGCAGAGAAGAAATAAAAATGGAGAGGTTATCACACTGTTCTTTTCTGCTTAAACCCTCCCCAACTTCCCACCACCGTTAGATTAAAAGCAAACTCCTTTGGCATCAGACCTTTTTCTTCTCTCGGACCCTCTACCCTCCTCCATGCTCACTGTGCTCAGCTCACATTGACCATCGTCCTGTGTCTTCAACAGGCCAAGTTCATTTCTGACTTGGCACCTCAGTGCTGGCTGGTCTCTGCGTTTGGACTGCCCTTTGCACAGAACTCCCCATGGCTGCCTTCTTCCTGTGACTCCACGGTAGCCTGCTGCCCACCAGTCAGTCACCTTCTGTTACATCAGTCTGTGTCAGTTTTATCTAATTAATTTTATGAAGAACATTCTTATTTGTCTGCACACAGCTATATTTGCTTCCCCACAAAAACTCACACTGTAGTGAAGGTGGAATCCTTTTCTATTTTACTCACAACTGTGTTCTCAGTGCCTGCGTTCATTTTGTATTAGCCACTTTGCTAAATTCACACGTTTAATTCTAATGATTAATCGTACATTTCTTTTAGATTTTTAATGCATTCAGATTGTCATCTTATCTGAAAATACTAGCACTTTTAGATATAATTTTTTTTTTTACTGTAGGCTCCCACCCCCCTCTTATTGTGGTTGTCTAAAATCAACAGTACAGTGTTGGACAGAGGGGCAGTAGGGACTTTCTTGCCTTGGTCCTGATGTTGGGGGTAACAAATCTCAGAATTCTAGTATTAATGATAATGTTTGCTGTAGGATTTTTGTAGATAACCATCTTCATCCATTCAGGCTGACATAACAAATTACCATAGACTGGGTCACCTATAAACAACAGAAATTTATTTCTCACAGTTCTGGAGGCTGAGAAATCCAAGGTCAAGGCACAGGCAGATATGATGTCTGATGAGGGTGGCTTCTTGGTTCATAGAGAGTTACCCCTACATGCCAATTACCTACCAAAGACTCTACTTCTTAACACCATCGCATTGGGGATCAGGGTTTGAACATATACATTTTGGAGGTATACAGGCATCCAGTCTATAGCAATAAACTTTATCAGGTTAAGAAAATTCCCAATTCATAGTTTATTATAAATTATTATGAATATAAATTATAACAAATTCTTATTCTGAAACTATTAGATTGCTATGAATTTTCAAATGTTAAACCATTCTTGCATTTCTGAAATTAGTCACATTGATCATGATATATTATCTTTATTGTATGTTGTTGAATTTTTTGCTAATACTTTTTAATGGTTGCTTTGGGGAGAATATATATTCCAGCATATAATCCTACTTAGGGTTAATATTGTACTACTTCATGTAAAAAATATAAAAATTAAAAAATACAAAAATAAAATCTTGAAAACTTACAGGTTTATTTACCCCCACTCACCATTCTTTATGTTATAATTTTCTGTCTTTCTTTTTTTTTAGGACTTTTTTTTATTGCTATCAGAGACCTTTATCTTCAGGTCATGGTTCTGACTGCAATACCTTTTTCAGATTGCAAAGGGAGCTCAAGATCTAGAAATCATTAAGAGAAATATAGTTAAGCTGGAAAGGGAGAAGGAATAACTTGTGTCAAGAAAATTCTAATAGCTTAGCATAAAACCAGGGTATTGAATTCAGTTATGACATGCTACATACTCAAATCATAGGGTTGTCCCAGCATCTAGATAGCCTTCCTACTGATAGCGAGTAAAAACCGATCCATTATAAAAAGTCTAATTTTAGTTTTTACATACATGCTTCTTTGGTGAGCACTGATATATTAACTTTATCACAAATTCTTTTATACAAATGTCAAAATTCTTTCAACAAATCTGACTGTCCTAATTACATGCCACTTTTAAGTGTCACTTTAAGATAAACAAAAATGAAAACAGAAGTGTTGTTTTTAAATTGTAGAAATTGAAGTGAGATAGACACAAAATCAACATAGTAATGTGAGAACTTTTCTATTATCACCTCTGATTCACATGGGACAATTCCAAAGTACACTTTTCAGACTAATTGGAATTTGAGTCATTGAGTAAACATGGTTATCACACTGGTATAATTTGTTCATTAAACTGCTAAAAAATAATTTGGGGGTTTCCTATTCAGTGAAAGTCAGAGCATAGATCAACACGCAAAAAAAAATTCATTAAGTATTAAATGGAGAAGCAAGCAAAAGCAACAGGAAAATTAAATTGGGATGCTGGGGACAGGTTTGCCAACTATACATTTTGGAACTTTTTAGAAAAACATTAAATGTGAGTTTTTGACATGAGGTATGTGACATTATATTTTAGCAGAAAAAAAGAATGCAACTGAATACTACAAATAAATCTTTTGTGTTTTAAAAAATTTTGCATCTTTTGGATTTTTCACGTGGTTTTTTTTTTTTCATCTTTAAGTACTTAAACAATGTTGAATAATAATGAGATAAATGAGAGGTTTTTTTTTCTGGCTCACTTCAAATCAGTCTGATAAAGTAAATATCTTTCAAGGTTTTGCATGCTCTCATTCCTAGAGTAGTCTACCTTAGTTTGCACTTGAAGGTAACACTTGTGGAAACCACACGACAGAAACAGACAGCAAAGGTGGACATGGAGAAGCATGTTCCATTGTCTTGATAAATCAGTGTCACACACAGAACCCACAACTTCTGAAGCAGTATCTTCACTATAGAGCCATTTGATTTGACCACAGAAGTCATCACTTCCATTTCCCTTCCTTGGTGTTTAGCAGAGGGATCCCTGCACCCATTGGCAACCAGGGAGAAGATAGTAGAAGACTGCTATGCCTCTCTGACTGGCACTTCTGGTTTGCTGCTGTCCTTTGAGAAATCTGGGCCTAGGACCCAGAAGGAATGTAATTGGAACACTCATTTGTCACAGGTCACCAGGGTGTGCTTGAGGGGATGGTAGGCAAAAATGAGATTTACAGGCAGGGAAGACTGCAGAGGAGAAGGGTGATGTGCCACAAGCTCATGACATCAGATCAAGTAGGAATTACCCATTTATGCTTACGGAAGCGGTTCATTGTAAGAGAAAGCCAATCAGAAATGAGTTTCTCCATTTCCAAGCTATCCATGGTCAGAGCAAGCCTGGCTCCTTTGAATTGCAGAAGTCGGTTGCAGGCCGTACAGCGAAGTATTTGCTTGGTAAGGACCTCCAAAGGTTGAGACAGGCTCCATTTGGGCAAATTGAAAAGTAACTGAGGCCTCATGGACACTGTCATGTCATGGAAAATGTGAAGAAATTTCAAAGTGTGCTTATGTGGAGATTCTAATTCAACTTATCCAGAATAATTCTCTCCATTCTCACAATTTCAGAATAGAAACAGCCACAGAAACTGCCTCTTGTCAACACCATCAGTAATGGAATTCTCTCATTTTCCTCAACTGTCTTGGCAACTAGGCAAAAGCAGCTAATTACAATACAGTTCAGGTATTTTGGGTGGGCCTTTACAACAGCTAAAAACTTGTCCAAAAGACTGCTAGCCAGAGCAAGTGGTTCTGGGTAAAGGGTGAATTAGTTTCTGAGCTTGGCCAGACACAATTACTTTGTCTAGGCTGGAGAAACATTCTGATTGGTAGGCATTTTTAGCATATTCACCTTCCATATCTGGGCTTCCCTAGAGACTGTCTTTTCCAACAGGAAAGGCAATCTCTGGACTGGATTTCCAACGGTCTTGGAAACTTCATGCTATCCTTTGGATCTGCCCAACACTCAGCTTGATGAGTACATTCCCCTCGGCTTCCTCTTCCTTCTCTCCAGCGGAGATTGTAGGCCTTACAATGGTGGTGATTCTGGATGGTGGAGACCTGCTATCACCTCTTCCTTCTACATGGGAACTGGACGAGAACGTAGACGACTAAGAAGGGAGAAGAGGGGGATCCGGATGGGGATCGCAGGCACTCAAGTGGGACACACGGCCAGTAGGTAGGTCAGACAGTGAATTAGTTCCAAGATAACCTTGGATCCAAGGCCGCGGCCTCCACCCTGGTCCTGTTCCTCCAGCCACCACTGGAGCCAGGGTGGGAGGGGGCTACTTATCACTCTAGGGCAGCAGGGGCTGAGGGGAGACAGGATTAGCGGGGGTGAGACCCGCTCTGTCCCTGCCCTGGAGAAGCACCTCTGAAGGAAAATGGTGAAAGGAGGAGTAGGGAGAAAAAGGAGTAGGAGGAGAGGGAGAAGGGAAAGGTAGGGGGAATAAGAAAAAGTGAGACAGAGACGCTGGTGAGTCTGCGTGGGGAAGGCTAGGGAGGGAGGCCTACGCTGTAATTTTCATATGATATAAACCTTGCATGACAATGTTATAATTTTTTGCTTTCAATGGGACTATATCGTAAAGAAATTGAGAGAAAAATGGTTTTTATGATTCTGCAAATATTTATTATTTCTGATGTTCTTCATTTCCAAGATCTGAGTTTCTTTTGTAAATCATTCCAGTTCCTCCAGAAGAAATTTCTTTAACGTTTCTTGTAGTGCAGGTCTCTTAGTCTTATTTGGTTGGGATTTATATTTTCATTGTATATAGATTTCTGGCTTCACAGTGGTTGGTTTTCCCCCTAGAACTTTCAACATATGTTTATACTGTCTCTGGTCTCTATTCTTTCTAATGAGAAACCTGCAGTCATTTGAATCACTGCTTTTCTGTATATAATGAATTGTTTTGCTCTGACTTCTTTAAAAGATCTTCCTATCTTGGGTTTTTAGCAGTTTAGCTATGATGTGACCAGGCATGGTTTTCTTCAAACACATTCTGTTTAGATTTTGCTGTAAATTTTAGAAATTTTGTTATTATGTCTTCAAATTTTTTGTGGCCCCGTTTTTTTCTTCTCATTTTGAAACTTCAATTACTCATATGTTATACTTTAAAAAATAACCTCATATGTTCCTGAGTCTCCTTGTGTTTTTTCTTTTTAATTTTTATTTTTCTGATTGGATCATTTATGTTCATTTACCTTCAAGTCCTCTGATTCTCTTTTCTGCCATTCTGACTGTCCTGTGAATTTTTAAATTTCAGGTATTCTCCTTTTCACTCTAAGTGAAATTTCTATTTTAAAATAATTTCTACTTATGAAATATATCTTCTGTTTCTCTACTGACATTTTCTCTCTTTCATTGTGAACATACTAAACTTGACCTCATTGAGCATAGTGATAATGAGTCCTTGAAAGTCCTTAGATTGATAATTCTAGAGTTGTCATTTGCTGTCTTTTCCTTTAACAATAAGTCACATTCTCATTGCTCCTCTTATATGGAGAAACTTTACATTGTGAATGTTATATTAGGTTTTGTTTTATTGCTCTGGGTTCTGCCATATTGCTCAGAAGAGCACTGATTTTATTTTAATCCGAAAATTAATTTGGTTAGACTTGAATGGCAAATTCTTTCATGCCACCAGTGAATAGGTCAGCTCTAAGATCAAACGGATTTTCTTAAAAAATAAATTTGATTGTGCACATTTAAGGTCTACAACATGATGTTATAAGATACATATATCGTAGAGTGATTACTATAGTAAAATGAATTAACATATATGAGACTGCCTTCAAGTTGGCTCACACATGCATGATTCGAGAGCCAGGCAGAGGCTTGGGCAGAGTTGATATGCAGGCTGGCTCTCACTTCCCTAGATCTCTTTTTCAATAGGAGTCCCTCCTCACTCTTTGATGGTCTTGGTTGCCCAGGCTCCTCACATATGATTTCTCCAGCCTGAAAGACGCAGATTTTTCTACTGAGGCTTTAGTTGTCTGTCACTGCCACCATTATTGTGACTACCCTTAGGATATAGTCAGAACAGCATGAAACTTGCCCCATGCTGATGGTTTTCTCCAAGTTTTCATTTCCTTCCAAAATTTTCCATCTTTTGCTCACTTTCCAGATGTTTCTTATTTTATCCAGAGCTGCTATGGTTTGGATGTTTGGCCCTTCAAACCTCATGATGAATTTTGATCCCTGGTGTTGGAGGTGGGGCCTAATGGAAGGTGTTTGGGTCATATGGATAGATTCCTCATGAGTAGATGAATGCCCTACTTTGGGGGTGAGTTAGTTCTTACTATTTTTGTTTCCTGAGAGCTTGTTGTTACAAAGAATCTGGCACCTCCCCCCTTTCTCTTATTTCTCTTTCCATGTGATCCTTGTACACACTGGCTTCCCTTTGCTTTCCACCATGAGTAGAAGCAGCCTGACTGAGGCCCTTACCACATGCAGATGTCCAATGATGAACTTTTCAACCATCAGAATTGTGAGCCAAATAAAACTTTTTTCTTTATAAATTGCCCAGCCTGAGGTATTCTCGTATAGCAAGACAAACAGACTAAGGGTTTAGAGTTGCTATTTGAGAGAACGCTATCAGTTTGTTAGTAGCTTACTTATTCATCACAGGAGTAGAACTTTCACAGGAAGGTTTTACTTTTAGATTCAATTTCCTTAAATTGTGATATTCTCCCAGTTTTTAATTTAACTGGTTGCTGATTTTGGATTGGGTTTTTAAAATTTGCTCATTTCATCTAAGCTGATAAATGTGTTGACATAAAATTGTTCATCTTACATTACATTGTATTTTAGGTCTGTAGAATCTGTAGTGATGTTTCCTTTTCTATTCTTCCCTGCCCCCCACTGGATAACTCTTACAGAATTCTTTTCTATTCTTGATATTGTTTATTTGAGCCTTCTCTCTTTTAAGCAGTCACACTAAGTGGTTATCAAACATTTTAGCTTTTCAAGGTACCATTTATCAGCTAGTAATCTCTGTTGTACGGTTGTGTTTTATTTCATTAATATCTGCTCTTTCATTGTTACCTTCCTTGTCCTTTTTTTGGGTTTAATGTACTATTTTTTTCCTCCTACTTTCTTAGATGAATGCTTTACTCACTCATTTTAAGATCTTTTCTAATGTAGTTGCTCTTCATTATCTGTGCTTTCCCTATTTGCAAATTCATCAAAATTTATTTTTATCCATTAAATTAATTTTGCTTTTGTGGTTATTCTTGAACATGCACATAGTAGTGAAAAATGTATGTCATCCAGTGTGAACATTCCCAGTGGAAGTTGAACAAAGTGGCATTTTGCCTTGTTTCAGCTTTCTTACAGAGATGACCAGACAATGAAGACAGTAGGGGGCAGTGCAGTGTAGTGCATTATATTTTTTTTAATCCTTTAGTCCAAAATATTGTTACACTTTCATTTTGATTTCTGTGATCCATGAGTTATTTACAAGACTATCTTTTATTCTCAAGTGTGTGAGTTTAATAAAAAGGTTTTTGTTACTGATTTGTGTCTTAATTGCACCATGAGCAGAAAGTGTACTGTATATAAAAAAAACCTTGGAAAGTTGTCAAGATTTGTTTTATGGCTTAGTGTGTGCTCAATTTTTGTGTTTCCTGTACATCTAAAAATACATGTTTCTGCAGTTGTTGGGTGTAGTGCCCTACATATGACAATAGAGTTAAGCTTTTAATAGTATTTAATTCTTCTGTATACTAATATTTTGCATGCTTGTTTATTAGTTGCTAAGATAAATTTGTTAAAATATCCACTATGAAAGCTCATAGAATGTATAACACAAAGAGGGATTCCTATTATAGACTATGTTCAGTTTAATCAATGATAATGTATCATATTGGTTCATTAGTTATAACAAATGTGCCACATGAATGCAAGATGTTAACAGTAGTGGGTATTGTGTGTGTGTGACATGGGGGTGATGGGGTATAAGAGAACTCTGTACTTTTTGCTCAGTTTTCATATAAATCTAAAATGGCTCTTTTAAAAAGTTTATTGATTTAAAAGTTTCCCTACAATTATGTATCTATTTACTTTGTTTACAGCCTTATCAAGAATTGCTTTATACATATTTTAGGTTATATAACTGAGTGTATGATCATAATTTTTATACCTTTCTGGTATATTCAATCTTTTATTACATTAAATGCCACATCTTATTTCTAAAAGTATTTATCCTTAATTACTATTTTGCCATATATGAATACAGTTATACTGGCTTCCTTTTGGTTAGTATTTTAATGGTGTATTGTTTTTTATCCCTTTGCTTTCAACTTTTAAGTATCCTTATATATTAGATCTGTCTTTTATAAGCAACATTTCGTTGCCGTATTTTCAAATCAAGCTTGACATCTTTTTTATTTTACAGTAGTCTTGAGTTCATTTATATTGAATATAATTACTGATACCCTAGAACAAAAAGCCCACCTATTGGTTACCATCTATTTATTCTGTCTAATTTTACATATACATATATAAAATATAACCTTTGCTTTAAGTTGATTAATTTTTAAAAATTTTATTATTTTACTCATTATCAGCTTGGCAGTTATACACCATTTTATTGTTATCTTAGAAATAATGTGGAGATTTAAACTTGCATTTTTTGTCTTATATATATTAATATAAATGAGTAACTTTATCTCTTTCAAGACAAGGCCGAACATTAGCATCCTTAAACCCTATTTATCACCCTCCCAACTTTTATGTAATTGTTATATATTTTAGTTATATATGTAAAAGTCCCATAAGACATTATTATTGCATGGCATTGTCAATAATCACGTAGATTTATCCATATATTTACCCTTTCAAATATCCTTCATTTTTTCTTGAAGGTCTTATCAAGAAAATCTTTTCAATGGTGTCTTTTTAAAATTTTATTTTTATGAAAGAACAACAGCTCAGTGTTATTCTTAAAAATTGGTTTGGTGGAAAATTCTTCTGGTTTTTGTTTGACTGAAAATGTTTTCATTTTTATCTCATTCTTTATATACACATCTTTTTCTCTAGCTTGGGAGTTATTTTCTTTTGCCATTAAAAAAAAATCATTTCATTTTATTCTGTCTTCATTGTTTTTATTGAAAAGTCAGCAGTCTTTGAAGGTAAACTCTGTCCCTCCCCTCCCTTACCTCTGGCTGCTTTTCAGATTTTAGCTTGGTCTTTGCTGTTCAGAAGTTTTATTATGACAAGCCTGAGAATGATTTTCTTTGCAAATATTCTGCTTTAGGTTAATAGTTTTGCTTATTTGTTTGTTTGTGTCTGTGGCTTGATGTTGTTTTTTGTTTGGTGAATTAGTTTTAGGAAACTTTTAACTTTATCATTTCTGATTCTTTCTCACTCTCTTTTCTGGGAATACAATTATGTTAGACTTTTTCAGTGTATCTCTTAGGTTTCTTATCTTCTCTTCTTTATTTTCTATTCTTTTGTCTCTTCACACTTTCTTCTGAATAAGTTTTTGTCCTTATTCTTATTCACCAATTCTTTCTTCAGCTGTGTTTATTTGGCTAACTCTTTCACTGATATCTTAATATTGTATACATCAGCTTAAATGTTTTATTCTTTTTGTATTTTGTTTCAATTTCTCTATTAAAATTTGTGATCTTGTTCACTTAGACTCTTAGGCATTGACCTAATTAAGTCCTAAACTAAAGCTTGATGTTGGTCAAATTAGCCCTTTAACAGGCCTAACATCCTGATTTTGTGAGACTATCACAAGCTCTGCTCAGCTTCTCAGTTTCTTAGCCATTTCCTCCAGATCATCTCTCTGAGCTTTCTACTTCTCTAAATTTGGCTCCATAAATCTCTACTGTCTTTACAAATTCTTCTGAACAGAATTTTATTTGTTCTAAGGAGAATTAGTCTGAATTACATAGTGTGCCTTTATGGAACCTAGAGTTCCAGTTATTTACCCTAATGTACTCTTTTTTTTTTTTTTTTTTGAGTTTGAGTCTCACTCTCGCCCAGACTGGAGTGCAGTGGCCGCTCCCGGCCACTGCAGCCTCAACCTGCCAGGCTCCGGCGATCCTTCCGCCTCAGCCTTCCAAGTAGCTGGAACTACCACGCCCAGCTAATTTTTTTGTGATTTATTGTAGAGATGAGGTCTCGCCAAGTTGCTCGGCGGATTTCGAACCCGCGGGCTCAGGCAATCCAGTCACCTCAGCCTCCCCAAGCGAGGTATTACAGGCTGAGCCACCGAGCCCGGCTCTAATGTACTCTTGAGCATAATTTGCTAATATTATTTTGGATTTTTACTCTGTGTAAGTCAGTTTTATAGGCTTTGGAGATACAATACATTGAATAGTTACCAGACTCCTACATTTATAAAGTTTGCATTCTAGTGGAGATGAACCACTTAATAAAAAAGACAGAAGTTGTATACATTTCAGATTGAGCTAACTGTTGTGAGTAATAGGTTTTGGAATATAGCAATGAATACTGTAGAGAAAGACTCAATGGCATGTGTTTAATTGTGTGTGTATGTGAATGAAAATATATAGTAACAAGTAAATATATAATTTCAGATATAGATATGTGTATTCTCTCTCCTTTATGAAGTTTTCTTATAATCTTTTGAAGCTAAGAGACAGAGACAGAAAGATACAGAGAGCAAGAGAGAGAGAGAGAGAGAGAATTTACATTTATTACTGGTTTTAAAATTGTTATTTCTGACCACTTGATCGGTCATAAACTGTTAATGCTTTGTTTTGGTATCCCATGCAATTGTGTCTTCATTTTTCTCTGCACTTTAAGTTTGTTTTTGTTTTATTTAGTTCTAAGCTGTAATATTGAACACATAAGTCATTATTGTATCATACTTTAATCAATGTAAATTAATGTAAAATGACCATTTTACCATTTTTAATACCTTTTAAATACAATTGAAATGTTCTTTATCTACTAACATTTTGTTACAAAGTTTGTTGCTTTTGGTAGATTTTTTTAGGAGGGGTCATAACATTCTGGGAATTCACTTCAATGAGATGGCACTGTCTTTTAAAAGTATAATTATAGGTCTACAGGGAATACAGGATGAGATCACAGACTATTTCAGCTGGAGGAAACTTGAGTTTCCTTTTATAAACAAGGATACTGATTTCCAGAAAGTTGGAGGGAGAGTTTGAGGTTGCCTAACTGAATTAAGTGTGTTGACGAATCTAATCTTTTGAGATAATTCTGGTACCTTCACATTACCAGACTTCTCATCAAGCTTGTTTCTTTCTTTCTTTCTTTCTTTCTTTTTATTTATTTAGCAAACAGTTATCAATCTTCTGATACGTGCCAGGAACCATGCTAGGTGCTGAGGGTATAGCAGGGACTGCTATAGACAAAACCTCAGTGCTCACAAAAGTCAAATTCTTGTTTGTGTGTATAGAGAGGAGAAGAGAGAAAGTAAACAAGTAAACAAAAGTATATATAATTTAAGGTATTGATAAGTGCCATTCTATCTCCTTTATGAGCTTCTCCTTATAATCATTTCCATTCTGTAAATAGCCTTCCAAGCATGAAATGGTTTGGTGTCTGGTTTCAAGGTGCATCTTTTTAAGTAAGACAATAGAGCAGAAAGACAGGTCAAATAAATCTCTAGGGAAGCACATTTTGTACTATTTGTCAAAATAACTGAAAGATTTGCCATTGAAATGTTCATAATTTGTTTTAAAAGCCCTGAAAGTTGACCTTACTATAAGAAGTGGCCCTGCTGAACAAGGAGATGTATGTATACTTTTGAAAGCTAAGTTCTATCTTTAGCCTGAGGAATTTATGATTCAACTTCCTTTATATAATATAACACAAATTATATACTGTATTACTGCTTTGGGAAAAAAGTAGCTATAATATTACTTTTATTTTTTTAATACAGCAAAGGTATATAGCACAAAATCTACCATTATAACCATTTTTAAGTGTACAGTTCAGTGGCATTTATTGCATTCACCATTCACATCGTTGTGCAACTATCACCACCATCTGTCTCCAGAACTTATCATCCCAAACTAAAACTCTGTTTCCATAAAACAATAATTTCCCTTCCTCCACGTCCCTAGCCCCTGAAAACTACCATTCTACTTTCTATGAATTTGACGACTCAAGGTACCTCAGGTATCTGAAATCATACAATATTTTTATGTATTATTTTTTAAACTGACATGCTTTTTGTAGGAATCTAATAGTAAATTACCAGTACAAGTAACTCTGTTCTGACCATTGTTATTGATTGTGGTTTTTATGCACTTTGCTTATTAGATTTGTGAGGTGGTTTTAGTGAAGGAGACAATTTTAGAAAATTTCAAATCAAATAAATCACTTGACTCTTCTCGTACCATATAGGGTTTCTAAGTAGATTTAAGCAGGCAAGTTTCAAAACCAAGAGCTACTTAACTACTGGCACATTATTGTTACTGATTTTCTAATTGGAAATAGAGGTTTATAAGACCTGTAGGGCCTTATATTGTATGGTTTTGAGTGATGTTTCTGGTGCAAATAAAACAACTTCCCTGATGTTGAACATCATTTTCCCCCTGAAACAAAACCAAAAAAATGGCTTTGATTGGTCATAATACATACATTTTATAATGGGCTAAAATCAATTATAGCTGCACCATTTGATTTAAACAAAACACAGATTGTGGGGATAACTCCAACAAATGCATTAGCAGCATCACTTTCATTTTCTGTCTCTGTGCTAATTGAGTAGACAGACTTTTCCTTTGCAGCAAACAAATATTGATAAAACATCTTTAGTTGTTCTGTCACCCATTACATTGATGGCAGTCAGACCTTTAATGCCCACAAATTTGATCTATATTCAGCAAAGCCACACATTGAAAATCTTGACTTTCAAGATTTTATCAGTCTTAAATATGTTTTAACTCCAGACCAAAGACACTTAAATTATATACAGTTTGAGTATACTTGAAAAAGTCTGGACAAATGATTTTCGATGCCTTCAATTCTCTGTCCTTTAATTAAATTAACTTTGGAAATGCTCCCGTCTGCTCACAAAGTAGGAATAAATAGATTTTGTATGCATCATTGCAGGGCATAGGCTGCAAAACCAGTGAGATTTGTACCCGTGTTCCAGGGGACTTACTGAGCAGTTTTCAGCAAGTTAAGGGGATGAGGCTGGGAGACTTAGCTAGAAAAAGGTGAACAAGTAAGAGAAGGAGAATGGGAAAATAGGAACCCAGAGACTAATTTTAAAAATGATAGCTGGGCTTGGTGGCTCAGCCTGTAATCCCGCGCCTTGGGAGGCTGAGGTGAGTGGATTGCCTGAGCCCGCGGGTTCGAGACCTGCCTGGGCAGGCGAAACCTCATCTCTACAATAAATCAAAAAATCAGTCGGGCGTGGTAGCGCACGCCTGTAGTTCCAGCTACTTGGAAGGCTGAGGTGGAAGGATCGCCGGAGCCCAGCAAGTCGAGGCTGTGGTGGCCGGAAGCGGCCGCTGCACTCCAGTCTGGACGACAGAGTGAGACGCCAACTCAAAAAAAAAAAAGATATATAGGTTGGGCTTCAATGTTATGGGTTTTTTCTTGTTGTTTTTTGAGTTGGGTCTCACTCTGTCACTCAGGATGGAATGCAGTGGCACAATCATGGCTCACTGCATCCTTGACCTCCTGGGCTCAGGTAATCCTTCTGCCTCAGCCTCCCAAGCAGCTGGAACTACAGGCACATACCACCATACCCAGTGATTTTTTTTTCTTTGAGACAAGGTCTTGCTGTGTTGCTTAGCCTGGTGTCCAATTCCTGGGCTCAAGCAATCCTTCCACTTTGGCCTCCCAAAGTGCTGGGATTACAGGCATGAGCCACCATGCCCAGCCATCAATGCTTTG
>CAUYQG010048877.1:0-59896 GCA_963574415.1 Tarsius wallacei | reverse complement strand
ATTACAAGTGTGAGCCACTGCACCTGGCCCAGCTAATTTTTTTTATTTTATGCTATGTTGCCCAGGCTAGTCTTGAACTCCTGGGATCAAGCAATCCTCCTGCCTTGGCCTCCCACAGTGCTGGAATGCCAGTGCAGCCGCTACACCCAGCCTGAGCACATCTGTTTTCAGTTGCTTTGGGAAGAGTGTTGTGGTTCCAGGGATGGTGTCCCCTGGGTCATGTGCTTCCTTTAAGCTGCCAATCCTGGTGGCCAGGGACGCCAGTGGGTGCACACCTGGACCCTCGGCCCTCCTTGGGAGGGCTGTGGAGGAGACTCCCACCAAATACTGGCCCAGAGGGGGAGGGGTCACAAACAAGAGCAGCACAAAGGAATGTAGCTCCAGACAAGAGCTCAGGGCCTCCATTCTAGGCCTCCACCCACCCTCTTTCTGTGGGGACAGATCTTTTCCTCATTTATTGTTGTTGTTACTGAGACAGAGTATGAGACCAGGACTTTGGCTGCAGGTCCGGGGCTGCCCCAGAACCTTGAAGGTCCTGCCGGTGGCTCATCTCATTCCAGGACTGGCATTTTTCAAGTCCGGCAAAGGGTGCTTTCTCCCTCTCCCAAGCAGCAGACACCTGTGGCTGGGCTGCTTTTGTTTTGTTTCTATGCTGTGTAAACACTGACTTTCTTGGGAAGTGGCAGATGTTGACACAGCCCTTAGGGTTTTTTGTGTTTTTTTTCCTCCCAATCACTTCAGACTCAGGAAGCTTTTGGAAGGGAAAGCAAATATTTTGTTGGAGTGTTTGGGGGAGGAAAAACAGAGAGAGAGATAGAGAGAGGAGACACACACACACACACACACACACACACACAGAGAGAGAGAGAGAGAGAGAGAGAGAGATTGAGGAAAAAGAGAGAAGAGAGAGAATGAGAAAGAATGAGAGCGAGGAGAGAAAAAGAATAGAGAGAGAGAGAGAGAGGGAACACAAGAAAGAGATTGAGGAAAGAGAGGAGAGAATAAAAAGAATGAGAGAGGAGAGAGAAAGAGGAGAGAGACAACAAGAGAGAAGAGAGAAAGCAAGAGAGAGTTTGAAGAAAGAGCAGAGAGAGAGAATGAGAAAGAATGCGAGAGAGGAGACAGAAAGGGAAGAAAGGGAGAGAGAGAGGAGAGAAAAAGAGAAGAGAGGGAGGAGAAAGAGAGGAGAGCGAAAGCAGGAATGGTCAGACTGACCTTCCCCCCATGGCCCCGGAGCCTGGGCAAGTGGCCTGGACAAATTCCAGACGAACACAAGGAACTCATATGGGAGACCCCCGGGGCCAGCCCCTTGTATCCAGGTGGCTTTGATGAATTGGGGAAGATGGAGCCATAAGGGAAAAGGCTGTGGAGGGTGGGGGTTCCTCTCAAGTCACAAGACAACAACAGCAACACCCAGTGCTGAGGAAGGGCAGGTGTGGGGGTGGGGGTGGGGTGGAGTGGCGGTGGGGGTGGGGGGGTGCGGGGGAGGATACGGCAGCCTCAGGCCCCTGACCAAGGGCAATGACATGCTGACTTCTCACATCTCACATCTCCTATTTCAGCCCCACCTGTCTCAGGTGGCTGGGGACATCTGAGGGCAGGTACTTCTGCATACCATTCATTCATTCGTTCGTTCATTCATTCATTCAACAAGGGTCTGCCCAGCACTGTCTTGTGCCAGGCCCTGTGGCTCTGCAGGGAAGAACACAGCCAGAGCTGGGTGTGGGGAGGGCAGCCGGCTGCAGGATGAACCAGACAGGGGCAGATGGTACTGCCCAGGCATGGGCACTGCATGGGAACAGAGATGGTGCGGGTGACCCCTTAGAGCAGGAGACGGAGCCGGGGTCCAAACAATGATGGGGACCCACAGATGCTGTCCCATTTGCTCTTCCTGGGGGAGGCACCCACCAGGCAGAGGAAAGAACGAACTCCTATTAGCTCTGTTTGAGGTTTAAAAAGAGGGCGAATGCGGCTTAGTGGGGAAGGGGATATGGTAAGTGTTGGGGCAGAGAGGGGGCGGATGGTAAAGAAATGGCTCTCAGGATCCCAGGTCCGTGTGATGGCCAGGCCCAGAAGATGCGCTCTTCAAATCACCCATTCTGACTCCACACAGCCAACTAACTACTGATAACAGGTTTGGCATTTCCCACCGGGCCGACATTGAATGCTTTGAGCAGGACAGTGCTTCACTTCGCAAGACTGTTCTGCTTACTGAAGGATATTTAGTTAGAAGCCTTAACACCCTGGGTGCAGCAGCCCATGCCTGTGATCCCAGCACTTTGGGAGGCCGAGGTGAGAAGATCGCTTGAGCCCAGAAGTCTGAGGCCAGCCCAGGCAACACAGTGAGACTTGATCTCCATGGGAAAATACAAAAAAATTAGCTGGACGTGGTGGCATGCACCTGTAGTCCCAGCTACTCAGGAGGATGAGGCGAAAGGATCACTTGAGTCCAGGAGGTCAAGGTTGCAGTGAGCCGTGATTGCGCCACTGCATACCAGCCTGGGCGACAGAGCCAGACCTTATCTCTAAAAAGAAGAAGCCCTAACACCACTCAGTGTCAACTAGTCACTGTGATGACCCCAACCTACCCGTCAATATTCAGTCTTCACTTGAGAAAAGTCCTTGGAAGGGAAGGGGTGAAGCGGAAGTCCAGGTGGGGTGGTTGGTCACTTAAGCATGTACTGGTTCTCCACAGCAGAGTGTCTTTACAAAGCCAACATTTGCTCCCTTCCGGAATCTGCACCTCCATGGGGCACTCATCTCTGCTCCATGCAGCATTGGCGGTCATGCTGGTGGCTTTCTGGAAGGCCAGCTCCCTCGCCCTGTGTCTAGTGGCAGATGCTGGCCGAGGGTCAAGGTGTCAACTGGGGCCATGGCAGGATGCTGACGTGTTGCCACTCCATGACCTGGGCATCCTTACAGCACAGCAGGCAGATCCTGAGGGCACGTGTCCCAGGAGACAGCCAGGTAGAAACCGGATTGCCTCTCCTGACCTGGTTCTGGGAACTGTGTGGTGTCACCTCTGGGCATCATCTCTGGGTGAAGACGAGTCACCAAGACCGACTCTGATTTGGGAGGAGGGGGAAGTACAGTCCTTCTGATGCAGGGAGTGTTGGAGAATTTGTGCACATGTGTTAATACCAGATAAACCCTAAAAGCTCAGTGGCTACATACACTAATGTCCAGTTTGCAGTGGCACATGCCTGTAAACCTAGTACTTTGGGAGGTGGGAGAATCGCCTAAGGCCAGGAGTTTGAGGTCAACCTGGGCAACAAAGTGAGATCCTGCTGCTACAAATAATAATAATAAAAAAAATTTGCCAGGCATGGTGGTGCACACCTGTAGTCCCAGCTACTCAGGCGGCTGAGGAGGGAGGATCGTTTGAGTCCGGGAAGTTGAGGCTGCCATGAGCTACGATCACACCACTGCATGCCAGCCTGGGCAACGGAGCCAGACTCTGTTTCTAAAAAAAAAAAAAATCAACAACAATGCTGTTCAGTGCCCATGTCCCTGTTCCATGCAGGCTGTCAGGGGATCTCTGCACTATCCGTTTACTCAGGAAGCCAGGCTCCCTCTGTCTCATGCCCCTCCCTCCCCTGGGTTCTCTTCCAGCCATCAAGACTCTGTGTGGAGACTTCCTGGTCCACACCACCTTTGAGGGATGGAGCTCTGCCCCATGGCCACACCTCACAGCGAGGAAATTGGAATAGGCAACCTGTTCATGGGGAAGATGAAAGGTGGTGGTGGATAGATACCCTGACACCCCCACTGCGAGGGGCTCTGTGTCCCCCACCTTGGACTGGGCCAGCCCATGTTTGTTTGACCAATAGTGGTGCAGTGGGCGTGATGCTGTGCCTTTTTGAGTTCCTCATGAACAGAAGAGGTGGACCCAGCATGGTCTTGTCAGAGCCCCAAATCACCACAGATGAAGCCCAACTGCTTTGAGGCCGTTGTAATGCCATGAGCTGAGGGAGAGAGAGAGGCCTAGTGGGGCCAGCGCCCATGGTCTTACCTGACCCACAGATGCATGAAAGGCCGCAATAATAATACGAGGTACAACAATTAGGTTCGCAAACCGTCCTAGAAAAAGGGCCCCATACCTCATCGCTGAATATAGCTGTGGTCACCTTCGAAGGACTCCTCTTGGGAAGGTATGCACAGACGCCAGTGCCTCGTCCACCCATCAAAGCAATTTTGGAACTGTTTTTCTGTCAGGGCTGTCGCCGTTATTTGCAGGGGTCTGACCATTAAGTTCATGAACTTGCCACTCGTGCTTACGTTGGCAGCACTGTACAAATCACTGTATTGGAACACCCTCCCAACTCACCTGCTCTGGTCTCCAATGACTTTTCTTTACCCGAAGATAAAGGAAATATTGAAAGGAAGACATTTGATGACATTCAGGACACCAAGGGTAATATGACGACGGCTCTGATGGCCATTCCGGAACAAGAATTCCAAAATTGTTTTGATGGGTGGACTAGGTGCTAGCATCGGTGCATAACTTCCCAAGGGAAGGACTTCAAAGGGGAATGTGGTGATTTTCGGCAATGAGGTGTGTGTAACCCCTTTTCTAGGATGGTTCGTGAACCTAATTGTCAGACCTCATACATGTTTGTTGAAGGCCACTGAGATTTGGGGTAACTTGTTATGTAGCAGAAGCTGACTGAGACAACAAGGAAAGAGAAAACCGGGTAGGAGAGAGCATCACTGGTTTCTGCTTCCTTTCACATGTCTCCCGCCCCAGGTAGCCCACAGCACAAGCATCCCCCTGCTGAGAGATGTCCGAGCAGCATGCTGGGAGGGGCTTGGTAACCCGCTCTCCAGGGAGGTGGTGAGCCTGCTTGCAGCCACTGCCCATGCCCAAGGGGTAAATCCTCCTACCGTGACTGATGCCAAGCTGCAACATGGCATTAGTGGCTGTGGACTTAAGAAATGTACACATAAGCTGGGCTCGGTGGCTCAGCCTGTAATCCCGCGCCTTGGGAGGCTGAGGTGAGTGGATTGCCTGAGCCCGCGGGTTCGAGACCCGCCTGGGCAACTTGGCGAGACCTCATCTCTACAATACATCAAAAATTAGCCGGGTGTGGTAGCGCGCGCCTGTAGTTCCAGCTACTTGGAAGGCTGAGGCGGAAGGATCGCCGGAGCCCAGCAGGTCGAGGCTGCGGTGGCCGGGAGCGGCCACTGCACGCCAGTCGGGGCGCCAGTGTGAAACTCCAACTCAAAAAAAAAAAAAAAAAAAAGAAATGCTATTATGGAGTTGGATGTGATTCATTAAGCAATAAGAGCCTCTGAAGGTGTTTTCAACAGGGCAAATAGGTACAGTAAGTTGAGCTTAAGGAAATTGATCTCATAGCACTATGAGTGATGTATTGGAGGCATGGGAATTTGAATGCAAGGAAACCAGGTTCAATAATTATAGGTTTAATATTTCAATATTTTTGATACCTTATTAAGGAATTAACAGAGGAATTTATAAGGCCCGAGCCACCAGGCAACCTAGTGCAATAAAAAAAAAATTCTCATATATATGACTGCCTACATAGAGATATATGGTGACCTATTTACAGATTAATGCATAGACATGGTCCCATCAGAGTCTTAAAATAAATCAACATGTTTAAGATAAAAATATATTATCTACTCCCAACTCCCTGCCCATACCACACCTGTTATGACCAAGGAGATAAAACAAATTTGTGGAACTTAATAATTTAATTTAATTTTTCACATAGAGAAATTCTTTTGGTGTTGTTTTGAACTTAAACAACAAAAGGAGTATAGTCACATCTTTTTGTCTAGAATGAGGAGGAAATGCTGAAAAGAAAAATTTAAAAATACAACAGGGACAGGTGTGATTGCTCATGCCTGTAATCCCAGCACTTTGGTAGGCCAGCAACAAGGCAAGACTCCATCTCTGCAAAACACTAAACAAAAAAAATTAGCTGAGCATGGTGGCACATGCCTGTAGTCCCAGTTACTTGGGAGGCTGAGGCAGAAGGATCGGCCCAGAAGCTCAAGGCTGCAGTGAGCTGTGATCACACCACTACACTCCAGCCTGGGTGACAAAGTGAGACCAGTCTCTAAAAAACCAAAGAGCAACATATCCTGAATTGCCTCATGATAACTCATCACTGTATTGGGGGCAGTGTCCAAACCTGCCTTGTTCACTGTATAAGTCCTAACAACTAGATCAATGCTTAGTTGATATGTAGGGCGTGCTTATGAAATATCCTTGATGAAATAAACTGTTCAGGTCTACCAGAATTTCATACAAATAATTTCTCAACTCACTAATGGCAACAGTTAGTTTAAAACCCTACTGATTTGCCAAGAACTGAAAGATCTTCTACTTATTTGCTTGGTCTATTTTATGCACACTTATAGACTGAAGTTGCAATACCAAATTTGCTCAATGTCTGAAGAGAATATCCTAATTCATAGATCCTGCAAACATTTATTTAATTCCAGTGTGTTATATGATTGTGAGGATGGATGGAGGGAGCTAAAGGAAGCAGAAATGTTTACATCATTTCACAGAGACTGCACTAAGATAGAATAAGTGCTATAACGAGTAGCCCCAAATTTCAGTGGCTTTGTACAATATAAGATGATACCTTGCTCACTCATGCAAAATACTATGCAGATGTTCCTGGTTAAACAGTTTTTTCTAGAGAGCTCTGCTGTAAATGTGCCTTAGAGACTCAACCTCTGTCCATCACCTGACACATGTCCTCAAGGTGTGACCACCTAATCCTCATAGAAGGGAAAGCAAGAGAGTAAAACCAAGCATGGGAGAGATGGAGATCAATAAGGGTAATGAGAACTGAGTTTAGTAGTAAACCCAGAAGGAAAAGGAAACAAGTCTGGAGGACACATAGCATTGTTTCTGCCACAGAGTGTTAACAAAGTGTCTGTAATTTCTTCTTCTTTTCTTCCTTCCTTCCTTTCTTTCCTTCCTTCCTTCCTCCATTCCTCCCTCCCTCCCTTCCTCCCTTCCTCCCTCCCTCCCCTCCTTCCTTTCTTTCTTTCTGTCAGTCTTACTTGTTGCCCAAGTTGGAAAGTGATGGCGTGATTACGGATCACCACAGCATTGACTTCCAGGGCTCAGGCAATCCTTCTACCTCAGCCTCCTGAGTTAACTGAGACTACCAGCACAGGCCACCACACCCAGCTAATTTTTTTATGTAGAAATGAGGGCTCGCTATGTTGCCCAGGCTGGTCTTGAACTGCTGGACTCAAGTAATCTTCTTGCCTTGGTCTCCCAAAGTGCTGAGATTACAGGCATAAGCCACTGTGCCTGCCTGGCCAACTTCTGTTATTTCATTAATCAATGGTTTTGGGGTTGTTTTTTTTTTTTTCTATCGTTAGGCCTAAATCAGTCAAGCACAAACTAAGAAGCAATGTAATATAGCAGAAAACTATAATTATCATTTTACATTATATAAATTATGTATAATTAATTGTATATATTTGCAGCAGTATTTTCAAATCCTTGATCATTTTGTTTCCATTTCATTTTCAAAATCTTCTTTTGTCTGAAGTTTAGCATGAATTCATTGTGGTAACCATTCAAAATCAGGCTGACGTATTTTAAATGGTTATTTTACAAGAGTGATCCACTTTTTCCATGCTAGTAGAGATGACCTTTATAAATTTTAAGACCTAATCATTTTAGTTCATTCAAAACAGGTGGAAAATACCTTATAGGAAGTCATTTGTTATGCACAAGATCAAGCTGAAATGTCATCACCTCCCTGTAACTCTCTCTCCTTGAGACTTCCTTTCCCAGATATAATTAATTGCCCCTCATCCGTGTTTTCACAGCATTTTATCTATACTCAGTTTTAGAATGAATCATGTTTGAGTGCAGTCATTTGCCATATAATGACGTTTTGGTCAATGATGGACCGCATAAACAACAGTGGTCCCATAACATTATAATAGCATATTTCTACTGTCCCTTTCTTATGTTCAAATATGTCTGGATGCACAAATACTTGGTATTGTGTTACAATTGCCTACAGTATTCAGTACAGTAACATGCTGCACAGGTTTGTAGCTTACAAGCTATAGGCTATGCCATGTATCCTAGGTGTGTAGTAGGCAGTACCATCTGGGTTTGTATAAATACACTCCATGATGTTTACACAATGACAAAATCGAATGACACATTTCTGACACTATCTTTTTATCGTTAAGCAACACATGACTATATAGTTATTTGCTTACATATGTGTCTTCCCCATAGCCTTTATCTCCTTTGGGCTAAGGGAGTATGTGTTTTCATGGCCTACAAGAATTGCTGCTTCATAACAGGCATAGAATGAGCGCTACCAAACAAACTGGTGATGGTTCAATTGTGTTCCTTGTAACACTGTATCTACACTACCTTGATAGCACTTATAAAACAGCATTGCAATTTGTTGTATGTATTTGTGACTACTAAACTGGACTCTTTGGAGTAAGAAGAATAATTTGGGGGCCAATTGCTTAGCATGTATTTACCTATATTTTCAAAAATGATATATTCAAAAACTTGTTCCAAAAATGATTTTATATGCTTTATTCTAAATATAGTACATTAGGATAAAAAATAATAACTAGGCTGGGCACAGTGACTCACGTCTGTAATGCCAGCACTTTGGGAGGATGAAATGAGAGGATTACTTGAGCCCAGGAATTCTAGATCAGCCTGGGCAACATAGTGAGACCTCATTTCTACAAAAATAAAATCACAAAAGTTATCTGGGCATGGTGGTGTGTGCCTCTAGTCCCAACTACTTGGGAGGCTGAGGTGGTAGGATTGTCTGAGCCCGAGTCGGGCTGTATAAGTCATGAATATGCAACTGCACTCCAGCCTGTGTGACAGAGTGAGACTCTAATTCAAAGAAAAGTAGATAATTTAGAAAATCATGTCAAAGAGTAAATAAGAGTAAGAGAAATGACAAAGTCCAAGAGTGAGACAAATATATAAAATGCTTGACAAAACATCCTACACCGTATTTGTAAAAAGTTAGCCACCGACTTGGTGCTGAGCTTTCTAGTAGTTAGAGCAAAAAGGGTTACATTCTCAGTTACAAAATGCAGTGACAGAAACATTTAAGTAAACTATTTTCTTGAGGCAACGGTTTTGTTGTTTTGGTGTTTTCAATTTTTGCTTACGTTTTTTAGCTACCCAGTGGTTTTCGACAAACCAGGTGTTACAAAACCATGAGCTGAATATTTTCTGGAGCTCTTACATATAAAATCAGGAACTGGTGTTCCAGGGGAAGAGGTGAGACCTGTTCTTCTAAGTTCTAAGTTGAATTTCCAAGAGATTCACAGAAAATAAAGAATTACCACACAAATGGAAATAACCCCTCAATTTAACTCTTTCCTCTCAGCCCCCTGATGTCACCAGTCCAGAAACGAGGATTCATGGTCATCAGATGCCATCAACAAGACCAAATTAAGGGGCAAATGATCTCTTCTACCTAGTCCAGAATGTCTACCTAATAATGGCATTTAGACATCAACTACCCACTACAGTGTATGCCACTACTTAAATGCTGGTATCATAGCTGCTTGGGGGATGGGGAGGACTTATTTTGTAATATATGTTTCAGAAAAATCTAATTTATTTGGTCCCTAATGGGAGCTCAGAAATCTATACTATTAAAAATTTCCCAGGGGATTCTGATGGAAGGCTAAGTTTGTGAAAACTACCAATACATGGCCAGGCTCGGTGGCTCAGCCTGTAATCCCAGCATTTTGGGAGGCCGGAGAGAGTGGATTACCTGAGCTCATGGGTTTGAGACCCAGTCCAGGCAACTTGGTGAGACTTGATCTCTACAATAAATCAAAAATTAGCCTGGCATGGTAGCATGTGCCTGTAGTTGCAGCTACTCGAAAGGCTGAGGCGGAAGTATCACCAGAGCCCAGCAGGTCGATGCTGGCATGGTGGTGAGTATGCCATTGCCCTCCAACCTGGGTTACATAGTGAGATTCCAACTCAAAAAAAAAAAAAAAACTACCAATACATTCCTGGACACAAGAATATGAGTAAAGTTTCTACAAATGTATTCTTGCTTCTATTTCACCATTCCTAGTTTCTGTGGCTTAGGACATCTTTTCATAGAGATATAGTTACAAAAACTAACCTCCCTTGCTCTCATTGGTGGGAGTTAGAGCCAATCAATGTTATGATCCCATCCTGGCATTTAGGGTTTAAGGAATAATTAGCTCATGAGCTCGATGTTATCCAAACAATTATATTAGTGGAGATATAAAATTTCTGATAAACAATATCTAACACGCTAACAAATTGATCCAGGAATCAAAGAAATTGCTTCCATTATGCAATACCAACAATAACAACTGACATACTTAATGCACTCCAGGTACTGTTCTATGTGCTTTACAGGACTTTTCAATTAATGACCAGATGAGCCCTATGAAGAAGATATCACCTTTCCCACCTTACAGATAATAATATTGAGGCATAAAGGAATTAAGTCACTTGACTAAATAGTCATACAGATAGAAAAGGGCAGCCAGGCACAGTGGCTCATGCCTGTAATCCCAGCATTTTGGGAGGTGGAGGTGAGAGGATTACTTGAGCTCAAGGGTTCAAGGCCAGCTTGAGCAATATGGCGAGACCTCGTCTCAATAAATCATAATCAGCCAGGCTTGGTGGCACATGCATATGGTTCCAGACACTTGGAAGGCTGAGGCAGAAGGATCGCCTGAGCCCAGCAGGTTGAGGCTGTGGTGGTCATGGGTGGGTCACTGCACTCCAGCCTGGGTGACAAAGAAAGACACTGATTCAAAAAAGAAAAAAAAAAAGGTGGGGAGGGAGGCAGAGCTCCAGGCAATCTGACTTCAGAATCCATGCTCTTGACCTTTTTGCTATTCTGCCAGAAGCCAGTGATGCCACCTTAAAATTAATATATATTACAACTGAAAGCTCAATCCTACTTTTGCTAAGATGGTTTTACCTTTTACAGGCTTGGAGGAAAATATTTGATACCTTTAATAAGCATAAAAGAGTTTGCTAAGATTCAGCAGACATATAATCCTGGAAACCACCAGGAAACACGATACATCAGGATATCTACTTCATTTATCCCAATTGGAAATGTTCTAGGAAAAGGAATTTTAATTGTGACTATACCTTGTACATTGTAGTTTTCCAGTTCACTCTGAGTAATAAACAACTGTTTAAAAGAATGAACGAAAAAGAAGCCTCAAATTGACGAGGGAGAAATCAAAGTAGGATGGGGGAAGAGATCTAAAGTATATCATCTTTTAGCCAAATTGCATTGTATTTTCATACAAACAATCCAAAAGTTAGAATTTAATTTTATTGCTCTAGACCTTATCTGTGAAGGGAAGGATTTGGCTCAAGCAGTTACTAAATTTTCTTGTGTCTCCTTTAAGACAGATTCTATGACCACTCAGATCTCATGGCAAAGCAATTTCTAGGGAAATTTATATACACAATCAAGACAGTTTGCAAAAGCAGTTGAAATATTTTAACTCCTTAAAACAATATTTTATGTTTCATTTGCACACATGTCTGAGAATTGCTTTCATGCATTATCAGAGAATTGAAGTTATTAGATAATGACATGAGGGAATCGCGTTGTGGGTTTATTTATGCTGGAACCATTGGGCTTTGAATACAAACAGAGTCCACCATGCTTCACACAGAGCACATCCAAAGTACCTGCATTTGTTCAGGTGATGAATTAAATCTCAGAACTCATCTGGACATGCGAAAATTTCCATGTACTAGTAGCTCTAGGCATGAGGAAATATCACCAAGGTTCCAGGGAAAGAACCACAGTATCCCACAAGACTCTAAGGGAATGAGTATGAATGAAGGAGGAACATTTAGGATAGTGCATGTAGTAAAAGTACCTGGGTATGCTGCATCCCCATTTCTATCTCTGGTCACACTCATACCAGTTCACACATGCACAAGCACATATACACATACATAACTGGCATGGGTAGAGTCCCCACAGTGAGGTAGAGACTCAGGGCCATATGCAGAATTTGGGTATGATGGAAGTATGTAACCCTTGGGGTACCCCTATCCTATAATCCAGATAGTATGTTTGTCTCCTTCCCTAGCAACTTCTTGAGAGATGGATTCTGCTTATTGGTTTGTATCCTGGGCTTCTTATACAGGGCTGGGCACAATCAGTTTTCAATACAAGTTTGTTGAACGATTGAATATATCAATAAATGAAAGAATGAACACCGTATGCAAATAGTTCACTGTAGACTAGAACCCCCACAGAATGACCATCCCTGCTGCCTGGACATATGCCAGATAGTAATAACACCTTCCATTATTAGAGTTCTTTAAGTTACTAAGCATGTACTTGTCTATTTGATATGCATAACCACCTCTTGTTGGGAACCCAGACACCTTAGTCCCCACTTTGCATATTAGGGAAGTATGGGACACAGAAGTAATTTGTCTCAGTTCACACATCAATGGACCCTGTTGATAGAAACAGAACTGAAGCTGGGGTCTAGTTATTATTCCCTGTGAGATACACATATACACATACATATACATATACACATAACAGTAGATTCTCAGTACTCCTGGCATTCTATAAAGTTTTTGCAAGCCCTGAAACACTCAACTGGAAAATACTAAAACATTATTCCAAAGGATAAGTGTGCACATGTGTGTATACAATAATATAGATAGATGTATCATAATCTTGAATCCTAAAAACTCAAATTAGTGGATTCTACTTTCTTTCTTTTACAGAAGAGAAAACAAGGCTCAGAAATGTTAAGCGATTTGCCTGAAGCTGCCCCACTAACAGATGCCAGAGTGGGAATTCAGACCCCCTCCAACCAGCCCCAGAGTCAGAGCTTCTTGTACTATACTGCCCTGCCCTCTCCAGTCTCCATCCTCTGACTACTTCTGCATGAAAGGAGACAAGAACAGAGGAATGCTTTGTTTTACCTCTTGCAATTTGTGCATAGGGGGACTCAATATTTCATGCTCTGCACATGTCTGAATGACTGAAAAAACAGAGAGTATTGATTTTGGTGTTTACAAATAAATTTTAGTATGTAGTTGAGTTCACAAATATGGATTCTGTGAATGATGAGGATTGACTCATATCATCATGTCATATCACACCATAGGAATGACCTTTCCCCTATGTCCGGTCCCTTAGACAAGGGAAAGATCAGATTTGTGACAACAAGACTGATGCAAAGATAAGACAACCTTGGCATCCGCCAGTTTTCAACTTCTACATTTAGTCCTCCTCCAGTCTGTTGGCTTCCACACTTTCATTGTCCTTGTAACACCTGTAAGTACTGAAAAAAGAGAGGGGGAATGTATTTTACACAAAGGACTCAGGACAGGAGACACTATTGTTAATAAGGTGGGAGTGTGAGGCACAGTGAGAAAGCCATAGCAAAGCAAAGAATGCAGAGTGGATAATTTCATTTGTGTGTGTGTGTGTTTTGTTGTTGTGCTTGGTTTTTGTTTGTTTTGTTGTTTTTCTGTTTTGTTTTTTGGTAGAGATGAGGTCTTGCTCAGTCTGCCAGTGGTGTGCAGTGGTGTGATCATAGCTCATTGTAGCTTCAACCTCCTGGGCTCAAACGATCTTTCTTCCTCAACCTCCCAAGGAGGAGCTGAGGCTATAGACGCATGCCACCATGTTCGGCTGGGAAATTTTATTTAGGAGCTTTAGCAAAGATAACTCTGTTATGTGGCCAACAAGAGGACATATTTGACTGAACTGATTGTAGGCCTGTTTGACATCTAAAGAGCACAACTGCAGTAGTCTTCAACTAGCAAATAAGACAGTGGTGGCAAGTGAAGGAACAAACAGCAGTTCCCAAGGTGGAGAAAGCAGAGCACCTTCTGCATTGATCTCTGCAACTAAGGAGAGACCAATTGCCTTATTCTCTCCATTAAAGAGAGTGATCTGAGCAGTTGAGGAAAGGTTATTATTGACTGAGCCTCTGTTCCAATGGGCCCTCTATTGGACATTTTGCATGTGCTAGACACTTAATTCTTATGAGAATACAGCAAGAAAACTTGTACTTATTCCACAAGTGAAGAAAGCAAGTCTTAAAAAGGTAAAGTGACTTACCCAGGGCCACTCAACCTGCCAGAGTCAAGGCCAGGATTCAAACATTGTACTTGCCTGAAGCTAATGGCCTTGTTTTTTCCACTATGTAAATATTCAGAAACCTTACATGAATACTGGAAAAATAACATAGTTGTGGATCTAAAAGTAGCTGGTGAAAGTTTCTCAGCATCAGAATTCTCTACTCCATTCAATAATGAAGCCAAATTAAAGGACCCACTCTGCGAAAAAGGAAAATGCAATTCATCAAATTGATGGCTTGTGTTTTTATATTAAGAAATTGACCTTCTGAACTGAGTGTTTTAACCTGTATGGTAATAATGTATATGTTCTAATAACTAATTTTTCATTCTCATTATCACAAAAGAAATAATTTGTTATAAGAGACATAGTTCCAAAGGAACATTGGAGATATGTATATTTAATCTTCTGATATATATGCACATATATTTATTTATATTTTTTTATATATATAAATTTAACAATTAAATATGAAGTTGTGTTCAGCTAAAGATGCACGGTGCTTTGCCAAATGCAAAGCATTTGAAAAAACAATAGATTGGGATGTCCCGTGATTCTAAAACATGCTGGATTCACTTACCCAGGCCCGTGTGTCACCCAACCATGAACAATAATACAACATGCATTTACCCCGTGCTTCCAGAGAACAAAAGCATTGTTCCAACACTCTCCTCAGTCTTCTCAGTCCATGGAACAGGAAAGTAGATACCATTCTTTCGCTCCCAAGACTTACATACTGTATTTTTTTAATGATGTGCAATTGATTCAGTGCATTTGAACTTCCTCTGAATATCCAAACCACTTAGGATCATTAAGATGCTTTCAGAATGCAGAGAATGTATCCCTCAAGTGCTCTTTGCCACTTGCTGTAGATTGAAAGTTGCCTCTGTCTCACCCAGCCTGGGTGTCAGCTCATGGTTCATTACTGTAAATGGCTAACAATAAAAATGGTGAATCACGAAGATGAATAGTGGAAAACATACATAAGAGGAGTTACCAGGCCATGTGTCAGTGAGGTGTGCTGGGTGTTATCATCGGAAAATAAGATTCAAGAGTTCGGAAGATTACAGATCTTCTGTATTACTAATCATATTGCTGTGCAGAGATATAGGATGGAATTTTTAAGGGCAGGGATCACCATTCTGGCTTCTTTAGGTGAAATTGCTCACATCTAAGACATGGCTCAATTTTGACTGAGGGTCTGGGCTGGGTAGCCGGAGGTGGAAAACACTTGACCCCATTGAACCGAGCCCATTGCCTTAAGGCCCCTTATTTGGGGGATCTCTTATCTGCTGTAGTAAATGGTAGAGGGTCAGGGACTAGAGGAGTTAGAACAAGTCAGAAGGCCTAATATAGGTGGGAGACAATTAGTTTAAAAACAGTGGTGGGAAACTACCGGAGGGGGGAAGGGAGATGGGATTAATGGTAGTCAATATCAGTCTGGGAATGGGGAGACACCTCTTATCAACAAGGGTGCCTGAACGAAGCATATTTGTATACCTAACCCTTAACTGTACCCCACAATATCATAATAAAAAATATTGATTATTAAAAAAAATTTAATTTAATTTAATTTTAAAAATAAATAAATAAATAAATAAATATAATTAGTAGAGTTTCCATACATCAAACAAAGAAATTAAGCATATTATGTTTATCTATCATATACTTAGGTATCCTGTGATAGGACTAACTTAGTTTCCACACATATGCCTTACACTTATTAAACCTTTTAAAGTTGCCTTCTTTGAGGTGTACCTTAACCTAAGTTGTCCTTATAAGGGAAATATTTCAGGGGAGTAAATAGTCTCAGAACTGCCCTATAAGTAAGTCAATGGCATTAAAACTTATTTGACTCTGATCCATAATAAAAAAAATACATTTTATATCATGACACAGTATAAACATATAAACACAAGAATACAGATACACGACACAATTAATAAAACAATACTTAACTTTAATAAGTGGTAACTGAAGGAGTGAAGAAATGAAGGAAGGGTACAACCACACAGTGATGTAGTGTGTGGTCAATAATTGTATTTCTTTAGAATATCTAATAACATGGTACAATGCTCACAATAAAACAACATAATGAAATATAGAGTAAGGTACAAAAACAATGGTGGTATATCTAGTATGACCCCAGTTTTTCATCTAACATTATCTTGATAAATTCAGACCATTAATGCCATTTTTTTGTTTAGGACTCAGGACATTCTTAAAGTGAACAGATTCCAAATTCTATTTATTCTCCAGAAAACCAACAGAAGTATGGTTTATCAAGGAAAAAGATGAAAAGCTCTATAAAATTATAAAAATAAACCCACAAATTCCTGAAAAATTCAGACTGTGTACAAAATCAATTCATATTGTTCAAAGCATGAGTCTTAATTAATTAGAATAACAGCAGTAACAACCATTAAGTACCTGCATTTGGGAATACTCTTACTGCTTACCAAAAAGAAAAATAAAACTAGAGTGATTCATAATTCATGTCATGCAACTAATAAGAAATATTGTTACTTTACAACCCATTCATTCATTTATCTACGCACACAATATTTTTAAGCCACTATGAAACATCAGGCTCTTTAATAGGGCATGAAGATCCCAAAGACGAATAAGACAAAGATCTCGCCCTTAAGCAGTTCATAACCTAGTGAATGATCCAGGCAGGTAGACGTTGCCCTCGAATGTGATGAGCTCAGCACTGAGGATGGAGTTGTTCATAAAGGCTATGGAGACAGTGAAACTGTAGGTCTTAGGCAACTGGGAAAATTAGGAGGGCTGACCCTGGGCCTAGTCTTAAAAACCGTGTGAAGTCTGCCAAGTAGACAAAGGAGGGATGGGCATTCAAAAATCTCAGAAATGAATGAGGATGCTTCTGGTCTGGGAACCCCATATATTTTCAGTAAGACTAAAATGTGGGATATGGGTGTAGGGAGAATGGGAAAAGATAAGCAAGAAAAAGCAAAATGTACTTTATGCTGTTCTAAAGAGTTTGAGTTTCTTGGGAAGGCAGTGGAGAGTTCATGAAATATTTGGGATCGAGGAGTGACATAATGATTATTCTGGGATGAATTTGGAGGCATGCAGGGCTACAGACAAGGAGACTTATTCAGGAGCTAGACTTAGACCTGCAGACGCTTGTCACTGTTAGATTGGCTCTTCCAAGAGAATCTGCTAACAGAAAGCATGCTCTCAGTAAATCCAACGTCCAATTTACAGAACCCCAAATCATAACTTATAGAGAAATGTACTTTCCTGAGGTAAATGTGTTCTGTTTGCCAGCACTTTGACACAAAGAGAAGTGCTGGCTTCATAGAAATAATTAATTCTCTTTTACTGCCACTGGGATAAACAAAGGAAAAAAGAAATAGATGTTATAAAAAAATAAAATCCAAGGCAGATCAAAGGGGATGTGGCAGAGGATTCAGCAACTGCCACCCTTAAGCAAAGAACAGTAATGAAGAAATGAGTTTTGGCAGCCCAGCCAATGGGATATGAAAGAAATTAATCCAGAAGGGATGTAATGACCTGAAAAAAATGATGAGCAAAGTCCAGAAGGATTAGAAGAGAGAAACAGGCAGCAGACAGGTAAGAGCCATTTTCTCCTCTGTCTTGCCTATCTGATGGATATCAGATTTAAGGCCTCAGCAAAGGAAGATATGAAAAAGCAAGGCAAAGAATTGATTGGGCAAAGTCATTTAAATTTCTTATTCTTCGTATTCACTTTTTTGTTAAGGCAAAGAATGGTATTTTCATTTATTGTCATAACAGAGGAACTGGCTATTGATAACATTAGCCGTATTCAATCATGATGAAGTTTCAGGACTCAGGACACATTTTCGGACACTTTTTTTTTTCCAGCTAAAGACTAGAATTGCTTGTGAGACTCAGAGCTTTAGTATGATGTACATTGATGGTTTTTATTCTTTCTTTCCAGAATGGACTTCAGTGCAACAGGGAATTAAACTGAAATCATTACATTCTTTCTGCTTAGCACTTTAGAGAACATTTCTATCCAGCCTGCGTAAGGTTAGTGAATACTATAATAATAAATTGTTAATACTAAAGTCTTTGGTATTTATCTGATTTTCAAATGATTTTTCCACCTCATTAAGTGGAGTCTTATTTTCTTTTAGTTCTTTGGGTTAGAAACAGAGAAGATAATCGTGATGGTCTTAGATCAAAGGCTCTCCAGTAAACTTTGAAATGCCATGAAAGTTCATAAGAACGGGTCAGAATTTGTAGAGATCTGTGCCAGAGATTCAAATTTTCATTTATCAACTAGTTTGTGCTTTTGACACACAAATTTGACATCTGTTTCTCGGGCCTAAAGTGACAATGCTCACCATGGGAAATTCAAACCAGGAATTTTGTCTCAGACTTGTTTGTTTGGTTTTATTTTCTGAGTTGGAGTCTCACTGTGCTGCCTCAGCCTTCCAAGTGGCTGTTGTCTCAGATTTTTAAGGACATTTATACTTCCACATTGTTGTTGTTGTTGAATAAAGAAAGTGCATTATCCAAAGTTCTGGTTATTAAAAAAGCTACAGAATGGAAATCAAAATTTAAAACTTCAGGTAATTTGACTTCATAGTCAGCGCTGTGCCTCAGAATATGAAAAAAAAAAAGTCTGTAACAGTGTGACCAATAATCTTTTTTAAAAAATTAAAGTATCTTTTCAGTTCTAATATTGCCAGCATTAGTTAAGTCTGCCATCTGATTTCTAGCAATTTTTCCAGTGCACTGTAGTTCCTCCATCTACCCTTCTCCAGCCTCTCCATTCTAATCACTGCCCACACTTAAGAGAGAATTTCTACCTACTCCCTGCAAGTCAAGGTAGGGGAGAATTTGCCAAGAACCTTGCCCTTTACCAGAAGTGAGAAAAGTGGCAACCGCAGCCGACTACATCCCCAGGGGCCCTGTCTTGTGGTCTGGCCACAGTGAGAATTTTCTCAGCTTCCTCAGGGAGAGGGGCACTGACCCAGCTTTCAGCTGGAGCCTGCTGCTGGAGAACTAATTACTAGTGTGAAAAAAAGATTCGATTCAGGTCAGTGTTTCCTCAAACATTGTTTACATTTGATTTTAAATCCATACAATGGCAGAATTGACATTTGCAGCTTGCTACCACATTTATTTGCAAGGCTTTATGTGACTTTATTTTTAGGTTAGAAATGTTTGAGGAGGCATTTATCCTGAAAGCCATGGCCTTTGCTCCTAAAGCTTTGCCTCACAAGTACAATAACAAAAGCTGCTAATTAAAAGAGGGAAAACAACCAGGAGTCGAACACAAACGGGGCACCCCTTCCTCATCAGCACAGAACAACAGGCTGGTCCTGTACACTGCTCCACATGAGGTTCTGTGTGGAGCTTTGGGAAGGGGACTCCACCCATCCAGGTGTGTCTACTTAATTCTAAGAAAGGAGGAAAAGACACTATTACCTTATAAAATAATAATCCAAGATAGCTAGGTCATTGTCAATAGCAAAAAAAAAAAAAAAAAAGCATTGAATTGAGGTGATTTAATCCAACAAACTTCCTTTCTTACAGTCATAAAATCCACTCCAGAGCAACTGATCCCAGAGTGACTCACTAATCAAGACCAATGAAGGAGCCACCATCATATAGCTATACCATCTGGATCATTGCCTTCCTTGTTCTATCCAGCAGGAAAAGAAAGTGCTAGTCTCCCACCAGTAATTCAGTGCTTCATCTAGGAAGTGATAAATGGCACAGCTCATTGGCCAAATGGGTCACATGGTTCCCACCTGACAGTAAGAGGGCAAAAACCCTCATTCTTCCATGAGCTCAGATGAAGAGAACCAAATTTCGGTGAGCACTAAAAGTTCATACCTAAATTTTATGTATATAAACCTTATATTTGGTCCTTCTAAGTTTAGATAGCAGTTTATATATACATTTGGGATTACCGTTTTTTAAAAGAGGTATCACTTCTCTTTTTAAATAAATTTTAAGATTCCTTAGAGATACCTCTATGTTCCTTTTCTCATCTCTGCTATTTGCATCCGTATGTGAATTTTCATTCCTGCCAAATATCAGATAAGTCCACTGTGATAAGATAGTTGATTTATTACAGTAAAAATATTTTTATGCTTAACATGTCTCTCAAAAATATACTTTGGTACACTCTACCATCATGGGCTATCACCCAAAAGACAATTTTATGAGCTCTAATACTATATGAGCTCTATATTACAGACAAATAAAATGAGACTCTGAAGCAACATATATGCTTTGAAAGTTGTCTAAATTAGGAAAAGTTTGAACTAGAACCTTCTGAAATCTCACCCAATACTTCTCCAACAGTCACAACTATCCCACAATGGACTCCATGTTAAGTGGAGCATGTCAGTTCCATTTTATGGAGAAACTAAACCACAAAGAGGTTAAGTAACTTGCCCAGGATACACAGTTAATTAGTAGCAGAGTCAGAACTCAACTCAGGCATCCTGGCTGTACATCCTACTGTTACACTGTCTCATTTTTTTTTTTAAATTGGATATAGCTTTCTATTAAAGAGAAAGGTCTATAAAGGACATGAATCTGGACAGACAGCCAGAGAACATATGTTGGAGGGACTTTCATGTCATGCTAAGAAGACTTTATTAATATGCCAAGCCAAGGACCTACAAACTTTTTCTGTAAAAGGCTTGGTAGTCAATATTTTAGGTTTTACAGGCCCTAAAATCTCTTTTGCAACTACTCAATGCTGCCATTGGAAAAGCAGCCATAAACAATATGTAAATAAATGAGAGAAACCATATTCCAATAAAACTTATTTTTATAAATCTAGATGGTGGTCTAGATTTGACTCATGGGCCATGGTTCTCCCTGTTCCAAGCAATGAGAGACCTTGAAGAATTCTGACGTGACCAAATTTGTGGTAGATAGATGGTATTTGTGACATATGGTTTGTGAAGGGCAAGACTGGAAGTCGGAAGCAGAGAAAATAGTCCATATAAGAAATTAATGGATGCCTGAAAATGGAGGTAGTAGCAGTAAGGAAATAGAAGAGGGCATGGCCAAGAGAGGTCTTGGGCTAGTATAACTGATGAGGTTGTCATTCAGTTGGCTGTGCATGGGATGAAGGAAGAGAATAAATCCACACGGACTATGGGTACACAGAGTTACCAGGTACCTCCTGTGTAATACAGGAAAGAGAGAGAGAGAGAGAGAGAGAGAGAGAGGTGAAGGGAGTTGAAGGAGAAAGACATACTTGGGGATAGAGTAAGTTTGGGATAGAGTAAGTTTTAAGCTGTCTGAACTGACCTGGTATAGATACCTGTCAGATGCTTGAGCAAACACCTGAAGCATGGGAGAAAAGTCTAGGTGGGAGAGAGGGCTCAGAGTTAACAGCATAGGGGATTGTCAGTTGTTGGAGTATTTGAGACAGCTCAGGAAGAACTAAAGAAGAAAAGTAGGCTGAAGAGAAATTCATGATATCAGTATTTAAATAAATATCAACATTTAAGCATGTAACAGAGGACAAAATACATGGAAAAAAGACCAAGGAGAGGTACAAGGAGCTGAAGGAAGAAATCAGATGAGGAAAGAAAATTTAAGAGGGATGGAGAGATCAGCAGTGTTTAATGTTGCAAGAAAATCAAGTAAGGTGACTGAGAAGTGTCTACTGAGGTGGGCCACTAGAAGGTCATTGGCAGTATGAGAAAGAAAATCTGTGTCAGGTCAGAGAGGAAGAACGCCAACTCACAATCATTTGAAGATAAAGAGGGAGACAATCGAAAGTGATAAGGCAGTATCTCTTTAAAATACTAAAGAAAGGACCACAAATGCTCTAGTGAGAAGGATTTACTCATATTTATGTGATGAGGAAGAAACCACAAGGGCAACAGAGAGGGATAGTTTGAAGATCTAGGAAAGAAAGATAGAGAAAACAATGGAACAATATTCCTAAGAGGTGCAGGGGGTGGAATCCAGAATACAGGGAAATGGGCTTGCTTTGGGTATGAGGGGCAAAGGAGTAGGAGACAGAACTGCACAGACAAACTTCCTGATGTGGAAAAGCAGAATGGTGAGACAGTTCAAGCAGATGAGTCTCTATTTCATCTGTGAATAAGAAGCTGTGTCTTAGGTGCCTCTGTACATGAAGACCCAAGAAAGATGGTAGACACAGTTAATTCATAGGGTCAAAGAAGCTGCCAATCATTAGTACCTAGAAGTTAGGAAGTCCAAACATTTTTGGCAAAGCGTGTGGGTACAGAAAAGGCAGTTTCCACCACGTTTATAAAAGGTAAGTTAAGGTTCCTTTTAGAATATTCCCAGTATCCCTTTGTCCTCTTTGATGTGTGACCAGCAGGTCCTTTACTACAGTGTTTCTACTTAGGCCAACAGTCCACTGTGCTTCTGTGGAGTAGGTAGCATCTTCAGAATGAAGATTCATGTTTAGAGGGATTCATCGACAACTAGCTGAAGGCAAGAGGGGTAGTCTGAGTTTGGGGGTGACTAAGAAGCCAAAAGAAAGTAAACTGTACTGAAGTCCAAGTTCATTCCTTCACATGGAGACTTGTGCTGGCCTTGAGCACAGGGCTGTGGTCATGTGACTGCTTACAACCAACCCCACTAAATTTCATTCTCTGCAGCTATGAAACATCCATGAGTGCCAAACTCACAAAAGGGAAAAAACATGCACCTGGGCTTCACTGTTTGTTATTTAGGAAAAGATCTTTTAAACAATATCCTGCTTGAAATTATACAAATATGGGAGGAGAGACTCATCTCTGCGAGTGGAACAATACTGAAAAACACAGTGCTATTGTTTTTGAAGATTACGAAGACAGAGCAGTCTTGGAAGAAAGAGAACATTCTCATCAGGAATCCACTGTCACAAAGGGATTACTGGGGATAGCATTCTGATTACAGGGTGATGAGATGTAACAGATCCCTCATGCACAAAGCTCAGGTTGGTTGAAAGTGCGAAGTACCTGATGCCGCCTCTTCTGGGATATAAGTGGGGAGCAATGATGGACAGTCCTGGAATGAAGAACTTTTGTGCCTGATCCCTCAGACTCCCCAGAGTAGACACAACGGATGAAGGTAGATTGCCACAGGCCAGTGGAGAAGTAGCTCAAAGGGCCTTTCTTTCCTTTCTTCCTTCCTGTGCCCTTGGTAGAGTCCCGTCATACTTGACCTGTTTCTGACACCAATGCCTTGGAAAGCTTTCCCTAATCCTCCTACCATCCTCTGACAAAATTCAACAAGCTTACTTCTGCTATTCCATTAAGTTACATTTGTACTGGCAGCTCAGCAGCTCATGCTAGTTGGATGTAAACATGCCTCCTTTCTATGGACATCCAATCCTGCAAAGACAGGCCTGTGCCTCCTCACTCGGCTTCCTTCCCTCAGTTCCTTACACCTAGAAGAAAGTAATAAATGTTTGTTGAATTGAAACACATATGGAAATTTAGCACATTAAGAATGTTTTTGAGACTTCAATTTCTTGGCCAATTAGACATAAAATTAGGAAAGTGGCTGAATGACAAATATTAAACTCGGAATCCTCTTCAAAATGTATAATAATGTGTGGAGCAGCAGGAATCCTTATTCTCTCCCTCTAAAAATATAATTATAGAGCGAGAAATGACTGGAAGAATCATTTGCTCCATTCTCCTCTGCCTTTAGGTAGGTTATATTAAATTATCTCAGACAGATGAAAATCTATTCTTTTTTATTTGAAAAAAAGAGATTGTGATTCCACCATTCTAATATAAAAAAGGCCTCACAAAACACTGAATTCTGACTTCTTCTCTAAAGCCCCACACGGTAGATTTTAAGTTGGGATTGAGCCAACTAGATAAGACTGCCTTTGTTAAAATTTTATAAATTATATATGGAGGTTTATATATAATATATGCATAATAGATAAGTAATATTAAATATATATATAGTATACATACAGAGAGAGTAGAAGAGAGTGAGACAGAGAAAGAGAGAGAATTGGCTCTATTTAAATTTGAAATTTCTGAAATAATTAAGTAGGGAATTTTTTTACCTAAAGTATCAAACTCTAGAAATTTCTAGTCTTGACCAAACCAGGTTTTAGACATGCAATATGCTGGTAGAAAGACACAATGAGATGGTTCTATATGTCACTATGTATATAGTAGTCCCTACTAAATCACTCTTCCCTGTGCCCAAAATTCTGGGATATGAGAACATAGACACTTAATCCCTTTCTGCTGCCTTGAGAATCTTAGATCTGAATTTGCAGGTACCAGTAATCATTCCTATTAATAATTAGAAGAAAAGAACTGGGGATTGAAGGTGAAGAGGATAGTGAACTGTGGATTTAGGTTGTTGCAGCGAAAACTTGAGAGATTCGAGGGACTGAGCAAAAGTCAACAAGACTGTCCCTTATCAACAGATGGAGGAAGAGTCAGGAATGACAACATAAGGAAGCAGGTGGTGCTCCAGCCCGGGAAGGTGGATGGCTCTCTGAAGACACCCACCTAACTACTCCACAGAAATTAAGTACAGTTTCTCAATGTCTCTTCCATGTCCTTATTTCTGGGACTATGTCATGTTTCAGAAATGGACTTTCATAACATGGAGTGAAAACAGAAATCAGAGAGGCTTTGGATATTTGGAAAGAGAACCAAAATAAGAAATAAAATATTAGGATAAAATGCAACATGATAGTTAAAAAAGTGGATAGTTTCTAGGTCTAATTCTCCCATTTGTGTGTGAATTGGACAAGTCACTTGTTCTTTTGAAACTTTCCTCATCCATAAAATGGGGATAATGATATCTTTCTTAAAGAATAAACTGAAGATTGAATAAAATTATAAATACCTGGAATAGAGCATGTACTCAATTAATGGCAATTATTACTATATTATTTGCAACAAAGAAAAAACACATTGGTCTTATTAAAACTTAGTGGGAGGGAGATTCTGAAAGAGATAAACAATAAGTAATTGAATTGTAAAGCATTATTACTGACTTACAGTATGTAAAATAGGATTGATAATGTATGTTTCATTATTCTATCTCAGATGTAAACAATTAGATATGAGGTTTGTCTTTATTTGCAACCTTCATTTCTCTACAAGGTCTTGTTTTTCTCAAATGTGACTTCTATAGAGAGGGTATGGTCAATGCAGTAGTGCCCACCCAGATCCACCCTTGGAAGACCAAACATTCATTCCCCAGTCACAATGCACATTGGCAGCTAAGGGCTCTCAGCTAGTCCTTCCCCAGCAGAGAACTGACCTCACCCAAAGAGAGTTGCCTTATCCAAGATCATCCTCCTCCCCAGGGCAGCGTACTCCCAGTGCTGTTTGATGTCATGTTACAAAGACCTGGTCCCTTGGGGACAACTCTGAGGGGTTCCTCATGGGCCAGCAGAGGCTCTTGCTATGACTGCATCATGATCAAGTCTCCTCTGTCCCATCCTGCTTCCTTTACTCCCCACAGGAGATAACCCTGAGGGTGCTTCTCAATCTCCGTCTAACAGTCTTTTCCCCAGGACCTTACAAGCAACACAGGGTTGCCGGAAAATATACTGTGCCACTGGAGAAGAAACACGTAAGACTCCACAGAAAAAAGAGAGAAGAACTGAGGGGAGTGATGGGTGCCCACTGTTCCGCTGGAATCAGTGACAACAACAGAAATCATCATGAAGAAACTGGGGCTGGGCCGAGAGGAGAATGGCAGAGGATGGGATGCAGAGTGGCGTGGTGTGAATGTGGAGGACCCCAGAACCAGAGAAGGCCCACAGAATATAACAAGTCTACAGCAGAAACACATACTGAAAGAGCAGAGGCCTCAGAGGCAGCCCCACCTGGCTCAGTCCTGGTGGGATGAAATGCTGACCTCACATGGGTCACCACTATTCTAACACCTTATTTAACAAAAGAGTTCTTGAGAAGTTTGTCCTCAATGCTAAAGTAGAAGTCAAAGAGAAGATGGAATTTCTATGACTTTACAGGCTTTTTCCTCCTTGGCCAAAGCAATTCCAAAACAGCAATACTCAGTTTCCCTTCTACTTTCTATTCTTCAGACAAGAAACAGAAACTGTTTGACCACTACAGCTTGTTAAACTATTCATTTTATTCTAAACTTTTGCATTACAGCAAAGAGTTATAAGGAGAGTATAAACTGCCAACTCTGGCTTACAGCTTAAAGAGTATAAATATAAATAACAATTCTGTGCTATTTAAAAGGGCAGGTTTTATACTTTACTGTAAAAATACTTGCCAGGTGTGCTGTAAACAGGAGTGTCTGAGAGTTTCCTGACTGGGCCTTCATAATTTGGGGTTTATTGAGCATTTTTATTATTTCTAGCTAATAGTAGTGTTGTGTTTCTGGCTGTGAGTTTGATAAACCCAGGTTACTTCGGTGATCAGGTCCCACCTGGCAATTTTGGGTTCTTTCTGTGAATGACTTGAATGAAGGTTTTTGTTTCCCCCTTTGCAGGAGGTGGGACATGATTTTCTTCCTTCTCCTCACCGCATCATAAGGGCTTTTAAGTGATTAAGAAACCATCAGCGTGTGCATTATTCAACAACTGTGACAGATCATTCTCTCATCAATTAATGCCACTGGAAGGAGAATTGGAAGCCACTGGGGGTAGGAGAGGGAGCAGACAGAGTCTTCTTGGAAGCACTACTGTCTGTGTCTGAGAGGGGAGATCAGAGCCACCACACAGGTCACCTCACATCCTTCTCTCCATTGTTGGGGGCGAAACTGAAAGGAGTTCACCTCGGTCTGGAAGCCTGGAGGTGGGTGCAACCGACCAGTGCTTCACCTCGGGCACTTCCAGCATGGACCTGGTCTCCATCCTGCTCTTTGCATCAGACACAGTCATGCAAGGGAGAAGAGATAGGACTTAGGAGCAAGTCCTCACCCACTGAAATGTAGGAGAGCTTGTATATCAGTTTCGTAGGGCTGCCATAGCAAGAACCGCAAACTAGGTAGTTTAAACAACAAGAAAGTATTGTCTCACCATTCTAGAGGTCAGAAGTCTGAAATCAAGATGTCAGCAAAACCATGCACCCTCAGAAAGTACAGCGAAGGGTCTGTTCCAGACCTTTCTCCTAGCTTCTAGGACAACCTTGGCTTGTAGATGGTCATCTTCTTCCTGTGTTTCTTCACATTGTCACCCAACAGCAATCATACTAGATTAGGAGCCACACGAATGACCTAATTAAAACTTGATTAGCCCCATGAAGACCCTATTTCCAAATAAGGTCACACTCTGAGATATTGAGGGTTAGGACTGCCAACATATCTTTTTTTTTCATTTTCATTTTAGTTTCAGAGGGTACACGCTGTAAGTTTGTACATGAACATACTGTATAGAGGTGGGAATTAATCTCAGGTGGCCCATTCCCCAGATAATGAACATTGTACCCAATAGGTAATTTCTGAACCCTAACTCCCTTCCCCACATTCCCTTATTAGTGTCTCCAGTGTTTATTAATTCCATCTTTGTGACCATTTAGCTCCACGTATAGATGAGAACATGTGGTATTTGGTTTTCTGTTTCTGAATCAGTTCACTTGGGATGATGATCTCCCAGCCATGTTGCTGCGAAGGACATGATTTCATTCTTTTTATGGCTGCATAGTATTCTATGATGTATATATACCACATTTTCTTTATCCAATCAATTGTAAATGGACACTTAGGTTGGTTCCATGCTTTTGCTGTTGTGCTGCAATGAACATATGAGTATGGGTATCTTTGTATATATTGATTTCTTTTCCTTTGGGTAGATCCCTAGTAGTAGCATTGTTGGGTTAAATGGTGATTCAATTTCTAGTTCTTTGAGAAATCACCATACTGTTTTCCATAGCGGTTGAACTGGTTTACAATCCCACCAACAGTGTATGAGCATTCCCTTTTCTCTCCAACCACACCAACATCTATTGTTCTTTGACTTTCTGATAATAGCCATTTTGACTGGTGTAAGGTGATAGCTATTGTGATTTTAATTTGCATTTCTCTGATGATTAATGATGTTGAGCATTTTTTCTTATACTTGTCCGCTTACTGGCAACATATCTTTTGAGGGGACACAATTCAACTCACGATAACATGCAAATTTTTGGTTCTGATAATTGGGTGGTTGGTTTTCCATGGAGAAAATCCCTTCAGATTTGAGATAAATACAAGATATTCTCCAACAAGAGCCTATCAGGGTGGTTAATGAAGAGTCTATCTGCCCTGGAGCCAGACACAACTGCCTGCAAATTATAGCTCTGCCAGGGGCTGGTGAGGCCACATCTAAGACTCAGCCTTACTACCTACAAACTGAGGTGAATAATGGTTTACATTTTCATAGAGTTGTAAAGATAAAGTAAGAAAATATAAGTAAAACATTGAGTATTCAGGTCTGGACACATGTTCTAGGTTCAATAAACATCACTATTTTCTTTTGAGAGAGATTTTATTTTATTATTTTTTAAAAATTGAATTAAAAAATTTTAAAGAATTGGGGGCTTGCTAGGTTTCCCAGGTTGGCCTTAAACATGTGCTACCATGCTAAAAAAACAATGCCTTTTCATATGAGCTGTTTTCATATATCTAGATTTCTCCCTCCCTACATAAAGAAAGATCCTTTCAAAAAATAGACTGTGGGTGTTACTTAAAGTGTTGTTGAAAACCCCAAGAGCTATTGAGGGATAGTCCCAGCTCCCTACAGAGGCACCACAAACAAAAACAAGAAAACTGGATAGATTTGGAGCTTACTTACCAGCCAATCTAGAAATCTATTGTTTTCAAGTACTTCCAGAGACAGGTCTTTTTCTCTTCCTTTAAGAAAAACAACAATGAAAGTCACTGGCTGAGTCAATAGACTCCATGGGTCATGGACACAAATTACAAAGCTAATACAATGGATTTGAGAAATTGCTAATGTAATCAGATTTTGAACAAACTTTGGAAATGGTCCCTATTTCACAGCACCAAGGGTATTTTTCTAAACTGTTCATTGCTTTCAACAACCCCATTATAAAACCAACTAAAAGTGAGAAAAGCAAATTCAGCAACAACCTGTCTTGTCAAGACAAAGAAACTTTTCTCACTAGGAAGCTGTTTTCAGAGAAATATTCAGTACCGAATAATCCTATTTGAATTTTGCCAGTTGTGGAAGTTTAGAAAGGGGGACTTGAATAAGAAATTGCAGTAGGGTGGGTGATGACATGTGCTGGAGAGATACACAAAAAGCCTTTATTGCTTTCTACACAGGGAGGCAGAAGAGATTTCTGGACCTTTTTTTGTAAGAAGTGAAAATTGTGAGATCCCATGTCTTTCCCTCTTAATACAATATTTGAATCTTTATGATAAAATACCACTGAAGACTTTACCTACCGAACCAGCAAAAGGAGACAGTGAAATATGGAAGTCCCTAAGGCTTCCCTAGCACATAGTAGATACTTAATTAACACAAACTTTTTTTCCCCATATGTAAGGTGATTTATATGTCCTAGTTACCCTGGACAGTCTCAGTTTATAGTTGTTGCCTTAACAAAATGCTTATAATGCCAGTTGTCACTCCCAAAAATGTCCCAATTTAGACAACAAATTGTATGGTCCACTCCACTGATATGCAGCCTAGAGAAAGCCTGCAACTACCCACCCCACCTTTTTTTCTTTGGAAATGACACCTGAAATTGCCTTTGGGATTTTATTTTCCTTGGGGACTTATTTTCTTGGATATTAGACCTAAACATTTTTTTTTTTACTTATGTGCTGTTAGAGTTATTTGTATAGAGGTTTTTTTTTTTCCTTTTTTATTTTAATAAATTAACTTTTTCTGAGTAGATATATCAGTTGACACATATTTAAAGAGTGTCTACTATGTGCAAAATAGTTTCCTATTCAGTACAGGCAGTATTCTGAAATATACTTAAAATCTCTCATTTGATTGAAAAATATACTCTTCCTATGTTCACTAAGTCACTTTTGTAAGTCTTTTTAATTTGAAAATATATATAAAGTCTTTCAATGAGTAAGAAAATGTGGCAGTCCTCCAGGCTGGGCGTTAGGAGACCTGGGTTCTCTGCCTGGCTGCCAATTAGCCTTGGAATACCAGGAAGGCTTTTTGCCCTCACTGCACCCCAGCTTCCTCAGCCATAAAATGAGCGAGTCAGATGAGATCATCTCAGAGGCTCCTTTCAGCTCTAAAATTCTATGATCTGATGAACCATCTCTTTTCAATTGATTAAAATGAGTGTTAAGAGATTTCCCAAAGTAAACAAGCCAGGCATGTGTCCAACTTGTTTTGTGTTTCCATTTTCCTTTCCATTCAATTTTCCATCTCGGAGCATTTGGGGTGATGTAAATATTTCTGAATTGTCTTTTAAAAATGACACCTAAAATTTTCCCCATTTTAAACATCTAACATGTTGCCATTTTTAAGTAACTTAGACAGAAAGTTTAAAAGGAATCAGAATCTATACAAAAAGTTAACAGCTTTAACCATGTGTGGATTCAACCACCTATTTTTTTATTTTTATAAGTTTATGATCTTATCAATTGTAACTTGGAAGGATAGAAAAGCAAAGAGGTATTAATGAAAAAATAAATCCCAGTATTCTCACTACAAATCAAGGATTGGGTCAACCCAAACCAGTTTAATGTTACTTGTGAACTAGTCCCTTCATAAATGCTCAGCACCAAATGGCCTTATTTGTTGGCTCAGTGGTTTAAAAGAAGCTTTCTATTTCCTATGGCTGTGCTTCAATATGCTCTAATCTATAGGGATTACTGTGGCAGAATGCTTCAACCCACTGTAGCTTCCTGGCACAAGTAATTTTCATCAGAACAAAACTCATAGTCAATTTAGGACCAACAAAGATATTAAAATCTGAAAGTTTTATGGCAGGAGCCAAAATCAAATTATCTCAGTGACTTAGTTTTCTTTTTTAAAAAATTTACATTTTTGAAAAGTATTTTAACACCACAAAAAAATGAAATTCAAACCTTGGTGGAATCAAAACGGAATTTGCGTTTTGATTTTATGTACAGCTGGTGGCCAATGTGTTTATCTTGGTAGAGAGAGGGGGCAGGTGGGGGATAAAAATAGTAGTTAAGATAAAAGAATGATCGCAGTATGGCATTTTTAAATAAATGAGAGAAAATGGATGGCAGAATTGAAAATCTATATACTCCACAGGAAGCAGGTGTGGGAATAGAAGAAGGAGCCACAACCCACCTTCTGTGAAAAAGCAAAATGAAGACATCATCAGAGCCCAACACACATTGGAAGTAGCTACTCAGTTTCTCTTCTAATGTCAGGGTGAAAAATCAGTGCTCTTGAGAGCACTGATATATGCCTACTATATGTCAGGCAGACCAGCTATATCATTTAGGAGGCCCAGAGAAGAACAAAAATGCAAGGCCCCTTGTTCAATAATTACAAATAATTCCAAGATAGTGACAGCAGAATATTAAGCAAAGGGCAAGGCCAAACAACCATGCAGTCAGCCCTGTGCCAGGCATATCCACATCTACAATAAGCTCCTATCCTCTCCTGAATTGGACAACAACCCTGGAGGTTTGAAATGTTATCCAGGCTTTACAGGTGAGGTCTCTGAAGCTCAGAAAAACATTTTTACTCAAGGTCAATCAGCTACTTAGACCCCAGACCTCCTGCAAACAGGTCTAGTTCTTTCCCTCACCACAGCCACTTTACAACACAGAGGTCAGTGAAACACTCAACATTGTACCTGAACTTCTAGTCCTTCAGAGATGATCAGTACTTCAGTCAGATAAATCACCTAAACACACCCTACCTGTCCTATCTGTGCCTTGCTCATAGTTTTTGCCAAATAAGTATCAGCTAAATGAATAAGTGGATGAACCCAGCATTCATTATTATAGTAACATACTTCAGTAAATTGTTTTTACATTTTTAAAAAGTACTGTGACCTGCTTTACTTTTTCTACTGGGTTTTTACTGCTGGGTGTTTTAAATTATATTTATGATTTATAAATCCCTGGCAATTCTGAGCCTGATACAGGACAAAAGAAATATATGCCCACATTTCATTCAAGGCTGTTAGCCAAGCTCAGTGCTAGCCGCTGGGAATATATACACATACAAAATGTTCTCATGAGTTCTTTCCCTTAAGGGACTTGCCATCTAATAGGACCAACAGGAAAACTTGAGAAAGCCCAGCAGTGATAAGTACAAGAGTGGGCTTTGGACAGGCTCAGCATAGAAACAGAGAAATGATTCAGGCTAGGGACATAGTGAAAGTTTCCAAAAACAAGATGCTCTTTGAAAGTGAGTAAAAGATATTTTGATGAAAAACTGTGGGAGAAAATTTCAGATGTAGAAACAACATTTGCAAAGGTCCATAAACTACTAAATCACAAGGCATGGAGAAAGGATGTGTGTGTGGAGTGGGAGGAGAAAAGAGGGAGGAACACAGGAGCTGACCAGCAAGGGACCTCATTCATGTATATGCCCCAGGATGCTGGCATTCTCCTAGAAGTGCTAGGAATCATTCTGGGAGCCAAAGGTATTCTCCAGAAGAATTATCCCACAGATGTCTCAAAGTTCCAGACTTCATGGAATTCTTATAAGACTTGATTTCATACCTGAATGCCTATCCTTAATCCCCAGTTCACAAATGCCGGCCCCACCAGCCTCACCACCCAGTTATAGGTATTCAATCTGCCTGGCATGATGGAGGATTTTCAGGTCTTGAATAGAGGGTCCAGAACCTTTGACGACAGAGTACCCTTGTGACAATTCTGTAGGCTTAATGAACCACTAAGTCACCTTCCACGCACTTCTTCAATCTAAGTCCTGCTGATTTAACTGTTAGTTATTTCTCAGCCCTAGCCCCTCTTATCTTGCTCTCACTTCCTTTATTCAAGCTCTCATCCAGGACAACTACACCAGCCTCCAACCTGATCTCCAACTTACCTCCAACCTTAGTCTTCCTCTGCTCCAATTCACCCTATACTCTGCTGCCCAGAATGGCATGTATAAAGCCAAATCTGAACATTTCCATTTCCTGCTTAAGGGCATCCCCCTCCCCTGCTTGACGAAGTCTAAGTTCATTGGTGTGGCCTATAAGGCTACTCATAACTTGCCTCTGCCTACCCACTCTGGCCTGATACATCCCCCCAAATCCCCAACCGTCCTCCTTCTCTGCACTTCTCTGACATAAAACTGCTTGTGATTCTAAGCATTCCTCATCTATTCCCCCTGCCTAGAAATCCACTTTTCACATTCTTCTTCTAGTTGATTCTGACTCATTCTTAAAGAGACTGCCTTCTTCCACCCTTTGCTCTCCCAGCCTATGATAGGTGTCCCTTCCTTATGCTCCCATAATCACTCTTTACATATGTTTTCCTTTTTTTTTCCAGAAGTGCATGATTATGATTTTTTATGTGTCTATCTTCCCTCTAGACTCTGACTTCTTTGAGGATTCTAGCCATATCTCATTTACTCAAAGGGTCTGGATGCCTGTACCCACTGGTGTGAATGTGTGTGCATACCATGTCCTTCTAAGTTAGGGTTCCAAGATAGAAAGGAAGAAATTAGGGGGGATACATAGAAAAAAATGTTAGGTAGCCATAGGAAAAATAGCTCCCTTTCATTTTTTTCCCCTGCTACTTAGAACTAGAACACTTCTTAATTAATAGATATATCCTATAGACATCCATAGAGAATGAAAAAGCAGTAATTCTTGCCTATCTTGTATTTCCCATAGAACAGATTTCAAAATAATGACCACCCCTTCACAAAAGCCTGAAAGCATTAGGAGTTCTCCAATTCCCTGGGACAAGATAGGCCATGTGAGGCAACTTTATTAAGACAAAATTGACGAAGTATTGGCAGCTCTAATGCTGTGTCCTTTCTGTCTCTAACTAAATTGTTAAAAGGCAGCCATCCATTCTGAGATGGTAAGGAAGTCTCACTTGAGATGGCAAGACAGCCAGAAGGGTAAAGCCTTTTTTTTTTCGTTCTCGAGTATAGCTCAGGACTAATTTGAAGACGAGAAACGATTCCAGTGCCTTGTAAATTGCAATCCACATTGCAACTCCTAGCAGTCGCAGTTCAGCACAGTTAGAAGTCAATTAAGGGAGGCCCAGGATTAAGACATCATGGAGACTGAATTATCTCACGCCAGCAGGAAAGAGTCGTTTCTTCAGTTCAGGTTCATGGTCTTTGGAGCAGAAGTGGTTTTGAAGAGGAAAGAAAATGCAGGCAATTGTGGGCTGTTGCTTTCTGCAAAACAAGGAAATAAAGAAGATTCCAACCTAAATATATAGCCAGCTTTTCTATATTCTTTAACTAATGAATATTTTTTTAAATATACTTCAGGTACAAACTTCAGACCTGTAGGTTCATTGGGAACAGCTAAAAATACCAAAACATGGAATAAGCCATAACATCCTGTAGTTCACTCCATATGTTTTATTTTCTTTCCCTGTTTATGGGATAAAATAGGTGAAATAAAAGTAAAAGTTTAATTACAAGAAATAAAGTGTCAGCAGTGAAGTTCACAGCCAGTTTCTGTACTTGGAGCCATGTAGTATGTTTCTATGATAGAATTGCAGGTTTTTCATTGTGCAATAAAATAATTCTAACAATAAAAACCATTAGTATGCAGGTGTTCTACAATTTTCTCAGGGAGTTTTCAGGAGCTGGCATGCGTTTGATAAATGTACTCCCAAACCCCAAGCTCCTATGCAGAGGCATGTGGCTTCACACGGAAAAGGTTTTTGCACACCTGCGGTAATCAAGCACAAACATGATGGGAGGCAAGGGAATTGATGGGACACACACCCTCCTCTCTTCAGATGAATGCTGAAGTATTAATGAGACCTCATACATAGAAAGGCAGTACTGTCATTTGCTAACTTTGCCCACCCACATGTTCAGTAACTATCATTTTGGAGATTCACATGTGCCTCTTCAAATAAGCATAAAGGAAGCAAACCACATTACAACTTCATCGCAAAATTAAAAATCATGCCATGGCCTTTAAAGTAACTCTACTGCCATGATAAGGCAAGGAGACATTCAAGTAGTTGGTCAACAAACATGTACTGAACAGGATCTTATGACGAGCTCTCGTATGGGGCTTGAAAAATGATGAGTATGTGAATTATCTAAAGTCTTACACTGAACTCTCCAGACCAGCAGGATTCTTTTATGCATCCCCACATTTAAGCAGACTGAAGCAGAGCTTCCTGGTGACCATGAGGACAGGTGCCCTTAGCACAGCTCTGCAGACTTTTGCCTGAGAACCACCTCTCTAAACTCTGGCAAGTCCAGATGTATACAGTTCATATTACATATGTCATACAATAACTTCATGAGAAAATTACTATATTCCTAGCATTTAAATGTTAGCAGAATCTTTTACTTCCCTTTTTCTGGTTAGTCAGCCTTGACTTGAGCCAACTACCTCTAAGACTCGACAATCAGACAATACGTGAAATCAACCCCAGCAAGGTCCTCAGTCACCCCTCAGTTTACTCTTGTAGCATCCCTTGAGGGTCACCTCACAGAATAAACAAGAGAGACCTGGAGGGGACATCTCTTCCCTCAGAGCTTAAACAGCACCTGAGGGAGGTTAGAAAATAGACTCAAAAGGAAGAGTCCTCCTCTGGTTACATACCATTCCAGCGTCAAGAATTTTCCCATGACAGGATATCCCTGATGTCCTTGTTGAACCAGGTGGTACCCTGTCAGAGTCTCCAGATGAGATCAGAGCCTTTCTGTTCTCTCCCTGTTCTATTTTGTGTCCTTTCACCACTACCCATCATTTTGTGTGTGAAAACAATTGGCAGTCTGAACTCCTCTTCCTGGAAGAAATCCAGGATATGTGGTCAGTCCATGAGGTGCTGAAATGAGGGCAGGGTGTCCTATCTAAGGCAACTATGAATGAAACATCCAAAGGGTGAGTCTAAGCCAACATCTGTACAGATTACTAAGGGTCCAAGACAGAAAAATGTAATATCAATGCCAAGTTCAATGGGAAGGAGTAGATTGCAGATGGGACATGAAGGCAGAGGTCAGAATCCAGGAGAAAATAGAATCAGAATCAGAGCAGAATCAGATCAGCAAGGGAGCAAGATGCTTTCAGATAATTGCACTGCCTTTCACTGGCCTGCTGTGACTTATCTGGTTATTTTGGTTATTTGGTTGTTAGGCCCAGTGATGGACATCGGCACTGGCTGGGAGGTTCAGAGTTGGAGCTGACACGCTCCTCTTCCAAAAATTTTTGGTTCTTACCTTATCTATTATTATTACATTTCTCTAACAATAATGTATTATTATTAATTTTTACTTATTTAAGTAATGGGCACTTCTTTACTACCCATTGAGAGTCTAACAGAGAAATAAATGAAAATCTGCTTCTTTGTGATTCTAAAGACCAGTGCTTGAAGACCAAATTTCTTCCCTTGTTAAAAAATGCAAGGGAAGGAGACAATGAACTAGACCCTATGATATACCCAAGCTAACCTAAACTTTTCCTTCTGATGTTCTTTTACTTTTAAAATTCTGCATTTTCAAACAGAGGAACAAGAGCATTAGGCACATGGAAAGCATTCATAAAACAATGCTTTGTTCCCAGTACTGTGCTAAGTGTCGCAGAAGTTACAAAAGTTGTAAAATACAGTCATTGCCCTCAAGGTTTTTACAATCCCAGTAGAAAGATAGAAGACATATATGAAAGCAGTGCAAGTATAGGTATAACTAGATTTTTCTGGGAAACAAATCACCCCAAAACTTTGTGACTTAAAATAATCATTTATTTGCTCCTTATTCTGTGGGTTGGCAATTTGGGTTGGGCTCAGGTGAAACGTCTTATCTGTGCCCTCATAGTGTCTGCTGAGCCCATTCCTTTATCTAGTGCCTTGGGTGGGAGAGCTGTCAAGTCTGGGGTGCCTAGATCCTTCTCTACATTGGAAAAAATGGGCAGGTTTGCTCACAGTGTGGCCAAGTTCCAAGACAGCATGTGCAAAGGCTGCAGGGCCTCTGAAGACTTAGGTTCACAGTTTGAATATCATCACTTCTGCCACATTCTATTGGTCAAACCAAGTCATGAGGCAGCTACAATTCAAAAAGTGGAGAAACCAACTCAATCTCCTTGTGGGACAAGCTGCAGAGAATATGTGACCATACTGAATCTACCACAGTCACTCACTGATCACAATTATTTATATTCTTCCCATATTCCAGATGAATTGACCCCATTCCAAGACTGCCCAAAGTTGCATCCAATTTCATCATTAAACTTAGAGTCCAGCATCTCAAAAAGTGCATCGGGTCCAGGTGTGGATGAGGTTCCTCAGTTATAGCTCCTTGCATGTGGCTTTTCTTAATCCAGAAATCTGTGAATGAAACAGACAGGTCTATCTCCCTCCTCCTCCATACTCAGCAATGCTGAGAAGACAACAGGGTAACCATGATAGACACCCCATTCAACAAGGAGCAGTGGGAAGCACACAGGAGCCATTGGTCCACAGCAATTCAGGAATCCAGTCATATAACCTTTCTCATCCTGTTCCTGCCCAAAGAAATTTGGGGGCTCAAAGTCATCTTTTCACTTTGAATTGTCTTGATCCCTTTTAAGGCAAACTTTTACAACTCCTTAAAACTTTGTGTGTTTTCTATGTATCAAGCTGTAACCCATTTCTTTTTTTTCTTAATGAATAACTTGACTCTTTTTAAATTCAGTTCAGTGAAAAATATGTCTTAAACTGGCGGGTGTTCATGGGCCAGCGTTTTGGTATTTTTCTATTCCCAAAATTTTGTTTTATTTTTTATATTTTAATTTTATTTTTATTTGAGATGTGTGGTACAATTCAGGATTAGATATACAAGTGGACATCGTCCAGGTAAAGTTTAGGCCTCCCTTTGGTCCCCATTTTGCCTGGTTTGAGTCCATTTCAATAGACAAAGGACTCACACACAATTCTTTCTGATGCAGTATTCTTTCTTCTTTGGGCAGTATATAAGGATGTTGCAAGTTAGTACCCTCAGGATATTTAAAAGCTATTTTGATCAATTGAGATAATCTACTAGGAACAACCACACTCCTTTCTGAAGTCTTCACAAGGGCCTTGAAATCACTGCTTTAATTTGGTTTTACAAGGATCTTTTGCAAGCTGGAGAAACCAAGAATGAAAAAACAAATTTATTTCTGAATCTAGAAACTCCTGACCCCTCAAGATTCCTTTTATTTTCAGCTGGCAATCTGAACAACTCTCTTTAATTCACCTTTTTCTTCCCTTATATTATTAATATTCTGCCTGGAAATTTCCTTAACCAGAGCCACATGTTTACTAGATATATTTTCTATCTTGCAATCTACCACTGCTCCAAAGCCAGTGCCACATGTTTTAGGGTTTTGTTATGGCAGCATCCCACTTCTAAGAGCCCGTTGCTGTTTTAGTTAGTTTTTGCTGCCCAACAAACTACATCCAAAAATTAGTGACTTAAATACGTATTTCCTCATAGATCTGTGGGTCAATAACTTGTGTTGGACTCAGCCACATGCTGATTTGACTGCTCTGGTTATAGTCATTACCAACATGCAACCTGTTAGCAGCAGGAACCAATACTGAGCCCCTGATATGGCACCATTTTCTGAGGAAAACAATCATCTAATGGCAGTTTGATGACACCGGATCCCATCTATATCATGGAAAGGCAGCACTTTGCTCTCACTGGAATAAACACTTACTCTGGATAAGTACCTGCCTTCCTTTTCCATAATACAAAAAAAAAAAAAAAAAAATCACTGTCACGGACTTGCGAAAGCCTCATTCACCATCACAGTGCTCTACACAATATTGCTTTTAATCAGGGAACTCATTTTCCAGCAAATAAAGTGGGTCATGGGCTTATGCTTATGAAATTCACTGGTCCTACCTTGGTCCTCATCTCACTGAAACAGCTGGCTTGGTAGGATGGTGGAGAGGCCTTTGAAGACTCAATGATGGCATCAGCAGGGTGGATGTGAGAGCTCCTAGGATACAGTCAATGTCCCAAATTAGTAACTAATATATTGTGTCATTTCTCCCATAGGTAAAATCCAGAAGCTTGAGAATCAAGGGGCAGAAATTGAGTGGCTCTTCTTATACTTTCCTTAGTCATCTACTAGTGAAATTTTTGCTTACTCACAACTTTGGGTTCTGTTGGATTCAAAGTTTTGTTGTTATGTAGGAATGTTTCCAGGGGCACAAAAAATATATATTTCATTAAACTGGGAGCTGAGAGAGGCATCTAGACACTTGAGCCCTTCATGCCAGTAAACCAATAGTCAGAAAAGGAAGTTACTGTATTGGTTGACGTAGTTGATTTTATCAAAGGGAATTGATTTGGTACCTGAGAGTTTTTTCTTCCCACCAACCAATTCCGACATCAACTGGGTGTTCTGAAATTCAACTCTCAATTCCATGACTAACGACCCATGGTTAGTGTCAAACTCCGCAGGTTGAGGGGACTCCACTGTCCCACAAAACTGCCTTTATTTCAGGCTTTACTCACGATTATCAGGTCTGTCTGACTTGACTACAAAATTAGAGTTTCCTATAACTCTCCCCCTCCTAGATTTGATAATTTGCTAGAATAGCCCACAGCACTCAGGAAATAGTTATAATTATAATTATAGTTTATTATGAGGGATACAAATGAACTGTTAGATGAAAAAGTCATAAGTAAGTTCTGAAAGGTTCTCAAAGGTAGGAGCCCCTGTCCCTCAAAGTTGGGATGTGCCACTCTCTCATTACATGGATGTGTTCACCAACCTAGAAGCTCCTGACACCCTGTAATTTAAGGATTTTTATAAAAGTTTCATTTTGCAGGCAGAATTGATTACATCATTGGTCATCGGTGATCTCAATCAATAGCCCCTCTGCCCTCCCGGAAGGCTGGTTCATCAGGAAACCAACCTTCATTCTACAGCTACCTATGTATGCTTAGAACAAAAGATGCTCCCTATCACCTTTATCCCTCAGGAAATTCCAAGGATTTTAGAAGCTCTGTGCCAGAAACGGGGTACAAATACCAAATATTTTTCTTATTATACCACACTACTGTGAATGAAGGTAGAGGCCTTTGAATCCTCCCCTACTCTGTGATTGCAGTAAATAGTAACCTACAATAACCCAGTATAGGTTGGACTGCTAATAGCACAAACCTGTTAGGAGTGAAGGCGTAGGTCCCCTGCTTACCACCAAGCAAGGAACCATGATGAATTGAGGTGCTTGCTTGGGCAAAGAGAATATGGAAAGGTTATTAGTAGAAGGAAGTTATAAATACCAACTATAACCACATGACTACTTCCAGAAAAAAGGACTGTCATACATACTAGTATTTCAAGATCAGATGAGATCGAGCGCGTTAAGGATGGTAGCCAGCAGTACTTACTAGTATTTCTTTCATACTTTGATACATATTTTTTCTTTTTGCTCCTCTCTGATTCTCCCACTTTTTAATGTAAGATGTGTTCATAGTGGTTAACACTACATATCAATATCTAAGCTACAAGAAATCAGAGGATTAATATGATCCAGCTAGAGGAGAAATGAACGTATCCCAGTGAGTAAATTGACAGATGAAAACTTCTTGAATCCTCTTTTGGGGAAAGGTCTAGAGTGTTTTTATATTTATTTGTTTGTTTGTTTGTTTATGATCTCTGCATTTTTCACTGGTCTCCTACTCTTCAGAGTGTATCCTGCTCCCTCTGCCTCAATGCCTCAGCACTTTGGTGTTATTGGTCTCAGACACCACTTTGCCATCCACTATCCTGCAGGTGGTGCCATCTTTTGGACAGTCTGAATGGAGCTGACGCTGACTAGGGTATCAACGAGACTGAAGTCCTCCCTGTCCTCCAGCAGGCAGCAGTAGATGGCGATTTCAGCCTCCAGCTTGGCCTTGCTGTTCAGCCTGCCCTTGTACTCCTGGGCCTAGCGCTGGCCCTCTCCCTGGGTCTGTGCCAGCTCAGATTACAGATGCAACAGGGCCCCATTGATCTGCTCCATCTGCATGGCGCAGCAGGCCTCCACCTCCCTCAGACTGTTCTCCAAGCTGGCCCTCAGATTTCTCATTAAGTCCAGGCTGATCTTCAAGAACTGGACTGTATATCTCAGCTCTGTGTATATCTTCTCAGCAACTATGTTCTCAGAGGACTGCGTGGTGACTGTGGTGCTCTCCTCAGTCTGCTGGGACCAGTACTTGTCCAGCTCCTCTCGGTTCTTCTGAGGCAGCTCAACATACTAGTTCAGATGTCTGCCAGAGGTCCTGAGATTTGGGGGCATCTACCTCCGAAGTTTGCCCAGAGCTGCCAATCTGGGTTTATAGGCTTTTTGTACTTCCTCCACATGGTTCTTCTTCATGAAGATCAGCTCCTCCTTGACAGCTTCAATCTCTGTCTCTAGCTGCAATTGGGTGACATTGGTGTCATCAATGACCTTATGGAGTCCATTTATGTCATTCTCTACAGACTGTCACATGGTCAGCTCTGTCTCAGACTTGACTCTAAAGTCATCAGCAGCAAGACAGGCACTGTTCACCTGCAGAATGACGTGGGCATTGTCCACAGAAGTTACAAAGATCTGAGTCCTCAGGTCTTTGAAGATCTTGAAGCAATGCCCCCAGTCTCTGACTTGGGGTCCCTTCTTCTCTAAGCATTCCTGGATTTTGCTCTCTAGCCTCTGATTCTTGGTCTCCAGGCTCCTCACCCTGTTCAGGTAGGAGGCCAACTGGTCATTCAGGCCTTGTGTGGTCTCTTCCTCACTCTGGGTACCCCTTATTCCTGCCAGACCTCCAACCATCCCCATGGCTAGGCTCCTGGACCCCCAACTACCCCAGAAACTGGTGGGGTGGGACATGGAGATCCGAGAGCGTGGGTCCCTGGTGCCTAACGGACACTGATAGCGTTGATGGTGGGTAGTTGGTGGAGAAGGGGATGGAACAAGTGGTGAAACTCATGGTATCCATGGAAGAGAGCAAGACAACAGAACTGAAGTTCTCCAGAGGGTTTTCAATTATATCACATTAAGCAGAAGCAAGATTTCTCTCTTTATTTTGAATTTAAGCATGGCTAAAAGAGGTGTAGGCAGATGCCTAATGATCAAGGTGTTCACCGCACTGCATTGTTCTATTATCAACTTGTTTAGGCTGGGAACTTTTCCTAGAATCTCCTCCTCTATATGATTTCAGGCTAGAGTTGGCCAAGGGGGAGACGGAAAAGAAACAGCATCTGTGACTCTCGACACTTTTCACATTTAGATGAGGTGACAGACTGATCAGAGGTGCCAGGAGGACCCCGGCTTGTCCTCACTCGCCTCCGCCTCAGGTTCATTTTTCTCCTTGGCTGGTGGCACTGCTGACCCCAGCGATCCCAGGCCTACCACAAGAGGCTTAACGACAGAACCACAGAGGCAGTAGCTACTCAAAGGAAACAGCTTCTCACAGACCTCCCCACATGCCCCCCCTTCACGGTCCCACTTTGACTCATGGACATCCTGGCTTCTCAGATTCTCTTCTCACACTGTGACTTATCCCAGTGCTTCAGGAAGAACAGTTAGTGACTCTTCTTGGTTTCTCTGCTCCTCCTCCAAGACTCCATGTTCCCAACTCCTCACACAATTGTACAAGGTCTAAAATCTATAATTCATTATTCATCTCCTAAAATCTACAATGGCTCTGCTTCCTTGACTGAATCTCAACTGAATAAAGGCCTGTGAAAATATGGCATCACAGAACAAGCCCCTAAAGAAAATGCCTTAAATGGGGGTGTGATTATAGAAGTAGTACTTATCCCCACTCCAGATGTTTCTTTCCATGTGGGGGATGCTCTACTAGTGAAAGCCTCCTGATATCTCTCCACCCCCAGTCCCCTCCTCAGCTCATGAGTCTGGAATGTGGAAGTGGGTCTGCGTAGCTCTGCCCCTTCCTTCTTCTCTTGGGAGTGAGTCACTCACCCTCTGAGAGCACGCATACGGCTCTAGGTTTGGCAGGGGGGATCCCCACCAGGGGCATTTCTGCCTGTGAAGGGGGTGGACACGTTCTTCCGATTCTGGAATATAAATTTCACTTGTCACATTTTCCAATGTCAGTCTTATCAGCATAAAGACTGACCTTGACCTTTGTTTATCCTATTTCTGTATATTTCTCATTGGGTTCAGAACTCCAGTAGGAAAGAGAAGAGGTCCTTATGGGGCTCCCTTGAACCCCAATAAGGATTACTCAAGGGGAACTGCCTAAGAAAGCTTTCTACCAGTTCTTTGGGAATGAAATAAAGAGATAGGAGAAGGGAAGCAAGGAAAACAGCCTGTGCAAAGAAAGGAAAATTAATCTGAGGGATGTAATAGTTTTTTAAGCAAATGCAAAGTAATGAGAAAAGGAGTTTGGCAAGACACAGGACAGCAGGGCAGCCAATGATGGGCCTTGAAGACTAAATTTAAGTTTTTAATAATAGTTACTTTAATTCTGCTCCAATTATTCCACTTCCTTCTAATATTAAATTTTATGATCAGCTTCACTTCCAATTTGATGAAATATGCAATCAGCTCTTTTATAGTTCTACTTTATTGCTAATGTATGCGTCTTACTATCTAAATCAAAGAAGTGACCTATCAATAGGAATAATGGCCCAGGCTCTTCTGGTCTCTCTCTGCTTCTTACTTTGATTTTACTTGGAATATGTTTTTCCGTCTTACATTAAAAATACTTCTCAGAAGTAGAATCCCTTTTCTATGCTATAAAATTTATTTCAGTGTGCTGTACTAAGGAAAGACAACACAAAAGAGAAAGCTGGGATGATAGAAACGTTTTACCCTGGCTTAGAGACTGACAGGAATTTAACCAATGAATTGCATCTCTGTGTCTGAGTTCATTCGTGTATTATGAATCACACTGTTGGAAAATGGACTGATATTTCCCTTCGGTCCACTATCTGTCCTCCCCCTCCGCATCTTCACATTTCAAATTCATTTTCGTTTCTGTTCCAGGCCTAATGAGACTGTGATCAATGTGTCTTGAGTTGACCCTGGCTTCAAGTCTTCAATCATACCTTCTCTGTCTAACCCACTATACTCTTCTCTTTGTCAACTGATGGATTTATTTAGTTAAGAAAACTAAAAATACAATCACGCCTCAACTCCACACAAAGGCCTCTGGTTTTATTTTCTTCATATTATGAAATCTAACCAACTGCAGACACTAAACTATGCCTTTACAAAATCTGTCTCTGGGCTGATGATATTTTCTTCATTTGTGAAGACAGTTTAAAATTTGCTTCTTTCAGCTCAAGATGCATCCTGGGTGGTGTGCTCTGCTGGATAGCTTCCTGAACTGAGGTTCTGAGGGTAGATCTTAAAAGTTCTATGCCTAGGCAGCTTTCTGCATGAGTTAGGCCCTCACAGTACCTCTTTTCCCACTAACTGGGGGTTCTGTGCACAGCCAGCACCTGCCAAGGGGATGCTAGGATGGGCCTAGCAGACCAGACACCCACAGCAAACTGCCCACAGGTGATCTTGATGGCTGAGAGCAGGGTGGGGCGCTATGACTGCAGACCTAAAACTCTTTCGGGCTGCTCTTCCTACTCCCATCATGTTTGTACATTACTGCACAATTAGGACAATATGTTTTTACATATCCTATCTCAGTCATAACTTGCAAATTTTCCTAAAAGTCAACCTTTGATTTTTAACACCCTTTTTAAAGATGCAGTACCCAAGCTTCTGACACCTTAGTTACCACGACAACTGGCTAACTCCCTCAGGCCAGCTTCCTTGTTCCCTCCTTCTGTGCCAATTTCCTCACCCTCCTGACTTCTGCTCTAACCCCTGATGCCACCAGTCTACATGTGCATCCTGAGTGCCCAAATGCCATCTCCACACCCACTGCCTTCACCTCTGGCTACTTCCACCACTCATCTCTGGACCTCCTATCATACTGCAGCTGTGATTGCTCACCGGGTCCTGATACTTTAAGTGGAGACCTGGGACTCTAAACCCCACAAGGAGTGGCATGGAAATATACTTCCAGGCCTTGGATTAATCCCTACACTTTAACAAACTAGACTCATCGAGGCTCATGGCATATGAGGAGGAAGGGAAGAGAAGCAGAATGTAACTGTTCTTTTCTCATCTCCTCCATATTAGTCTGCCTGGGTAGAGGGATTCATCTTAACCTGAATTTTACTTAAATGGAATTAACGGAACACACCGTGATTTCTTCTACTCTTTTATTTCTTTACTAATGCTTTTTTGTTTTTACATCCTTATAATACCTTATACTCATGCACCTACAATAGCCACAACCAAGATGATCCCAGATACCTGAGGACATCAATCTGCCCAGGTAACCTTGTTTCAAGTCTATTTTCTAAGGGTGACCTGAAACTCACAGAGGAAAATATAATTTTCATCTTACTAATCCAACTTAAATTATAGTCACCAAAGTAACAGACCTCAATAACCTTTACCTTCTCTTATTTTATCATGTGTGTGCTTGCTGCTTTGATAAACAATCAATCCCAGTTGGAAAAGGGGAAAACCTAGCAAAGCATAATTGAATTCTGATGTCACATGGGAAATATGGTCAAAGATGTGAGAACACTAAGATGGTGCAAGGGACACTGAGAAAATAACTCGTGTCGCTAACACAAATATTTTTTCTGCAGATTCCTGGACAAAGTTCATAAGAGAAAAACACTCTCAGATTATGGTGTGCACATTTTTCATAAGAGTGAATCACAGTTCTCATCTGAGGGTAATTTTCAGGACAAAATATTAAGAGAAATAGCTGTCTTATCACTATCTCAATCCTCAACCAGGAAGACAATCAACATTTAATGACAGAAAGTCACATAAAGAACACTGGGAAAAGTGGAGTTCTTTCCTCTTTAAGTAATCTGTAATGCTTTTTTTTTTTTAAGAGAGGGTCTCACTGTTACCCAGGCTGTATTGCAGTGGAATAATCACAGCTCACCACAACCCCAACCTCCTAGGCTCAAGCAATCCTTCAGCCTCAACCTCTCATGTAGCTGGGACTACAGGCACATGTCACCACGTCTGAATAATTTTTAAAAATTTTTGTAAAGACAAGGTCTCACCAAGTTACCTAGGCTGGTCTCAAACTCCTGGGTTCATGCACCCCTCCTACCATGGCCTCCCAAAGTGCTGGGATTACAGGTGTGAGCCATCACATCCAGCCTCTAATGCATTTTTTTAAATGCAACTGCAATTATCCAAAGAGAAAAGTGTGGAATTGTCTCATCCCATTATCAAAACTCACTAATAGCATACATTATATACAAATAGTGCTTGATATCATTCCAAATATTTTCTCACATTTCTTAGTTTTATTCCCTTTACAACCAAGAGAAGCAGTCAGAAAGTACATTGATTCTGTAAGTGATAAGGCAGAGAGAGGGGAAGTATATTGCCAAGGTTGACACAGCTAGAGACAGTGTTTGACTGAAACTTGAGTTTGTCAAACATTCATACAGCATACCCAGCACCATTTCAATTATTTTGTTAGTTCCATACTAGCCTTAAGCTTCCAAACATTCCTGAAATCCATAAAAATTGTATTTTTGATTGAGACCCATATGATTAATTGAGCTTTGTGTTCAAGCCAACGAATGCCGTATTTAATTTAGAAAAAACAAAGGTTTAGATGTAAATGCATTCAACATCCTGCAGGCAAGGCTCCTGCCTTGAATTTCTGGTAGTACCTCTCTTCCAGAGCTAAGGAAAGTTTGCATCCTCTTGCTAATCCTCCCCCCATGCCTGTGAAAGGCCCAGTGGGCAGTTTTAATTATGCCTGGTTAACAAATAGAAAAACTGAGACACACGGTGAAAAATGAAGTTGAGTAAGGGATTTCCCAAGAACCTCTGGCATATCAGACCAGACCACAGCCTGCCAGGCCGGCACAGTCTCCACTTGGCCACATTTTCTGAGTAAGATATCGCAAATGGCAGATGAGCATTAAAGACCCTGGAGTGTTTCAATTGTAATACACACATACTTTGAGAAGTGGTAAAATAACAGGTCAGAGTATGGAGTTGTGAGGGGACACATACACACACACACACACACACAAACACACACACACACACACACACACGAGAGAGAGAACATTTAGAGAATAAGGACAAATAAAGCCTAAAATTCACCAAGCCAGTGTCACCACTACCTTAGGGCTGGTATATTCTCTTTTCCTTCCCAAAGTGATTATGTTATAAAGATTTTCAGATAATTTTTCTGATTTTTCAGCTGACTATTCCTCCCCCTAACAACTCTTGTAATCAGGGGCGTTTGTAATTGTGTAGGAAGTACTTGGCACCAAGTAGCTGGCTGGTAGTCTGGGCGTGAGAAATGATAACAGAAAAATTAGGCTCTGCCTTGAAAGAAATGAGGCTGCTGATCTAGATAATAAATATTTATGGGGGAAAGGAAGAAAAAAAAAAAGAAATTGAGAGAAAGAGAAGCTTTTATCAATAGAAATCTGGGCTTACTATTCTTTTTCGGTGACTCAGACTCTTGTAAAATGGTCTTTTCTTCTGTGACATGGTGGATTTAGTGATCTAAATACCATTTGAAAATGCGTATTTTGACCATAACATTTTTCAACGCTGTCCCTAATATAAGTCAACTCTCACCTCACAGTGCAGGCTTCTTTGGTCGAATTACCAATAGTTACCCCAACCTAACAAATTTAATGCAGACACACTGTCTATTATGGTTTACTTCAGTTTTAGTATGAAAGAATGACAGGTCTTTGTTTGTTTGTTCATCTGTTTCTTTGTTTTGAGTCAAGGTCTCACTCTGTCAGCTGGAGTGCAGTAGCATGATTACAATTCACCGCAGCCTTGACCTCCTAGGCTCAGGCGATCCTTCCTCCTCACTTCCCAAGTAGCTGAGACTACAGGCATGTGCCACCATACCCAGCTAATTTTTTGTAGAGATGAGGTCTTGCTGTGTTGCCTAGGCTAGTCTTGAACTCCTGGACTCAAGCAATCCTCCTGCTTCACCCTCCCAGAGTCTAGCCCATGACAAGCCTTTTTTAAGGTAACAAAACGTAGTTGGATGAATTGCGATAGCTTGTGAGGTGCTCATCATAAAGTTAATTTTTTAAATAAATTCTTTTCTTGATTATCTCCAAAAATAAAGCATCTTTTATCCCTATGTGCAAGTTGCAACCAGATACTTTGTGGTGTAGATAGGGTGAAAACTTTGCTCAGCAAATTGAAGGAAAGATGTTAGAAAATTCACGTAATTCACTGACTGTTTGGCTTTGTTTATGGCCAAATTCAATCTCCTGCCCCTCAATTCCAACCCAGAGCCCTCATGACACTCAGGAAGCTTTGAAATGTTTACCTGCCTTCTGATTTGTCAGATTCAATTGTTCCTACTCAATATGATAGTATTAACTATGACTATACTAAAAAGTAACGAACAAAAAGATGCTTGATTGCTTAGAAGGAGGGATTGCTAAATATGGAAAAATTGAACTGCTTTTAACCTTGCCGGTGTAATGCATACAACTATTCTTTCAATGTTTAATCCCATTATTTAATGTGTGAAAATAAATAAATAAATAATGGGCTGACAGAAATGGCAATATAATAACCTTTAATCTGCAGTTTGCAGTGCATTTAAAAATAATAATTTTGAAAAGTGCATTCGAAAACACTTGATCTTAAAAATGTATATTTTGTTTATTCTAGTGTTTGTTGATTTGAAGGCTTTGAGGTCAGCCCAGTAAATATTCAGTTTGCTTGGCACAAACTGTGCAGGAATCTAATAGAAAGCAATATTGTTGAAAATGGATATCAATTGAAAACAGAGAGCAGTGTCAACTATTCCCCACTGGGAACAGACAACAATAAAACCAGTCAAGCATTACACAGCCGAGCCTGCCAAATGTCATTAGAGTGGAGAAAAAAGGAAAGGAACATGGTAGGGAAAGAAGCACTTTGCTTTATTTTTTGCCTCCAATTTAAAAAGACACACACACACACACACACACACACACATGCACGCATGCACACACATGCACATACACATTGGTGAGGGATAGGAGAACATTTAGAGAATAAGGACAAAAAAACCTAAAATTCTCCAAGCCAGAGTCACCACTCCCTTAGGGCTGGTATATTCTCATTTCCTTCCCAAAGTGATTATGTTATAAAGATTTTCAAATAATTTTTTGGTCTTTTCAGCTGACCACGCCATCCCCCAACAACTCCTGTAATCAGATGTCTTTGTAATCAATCATGAAGTTCCCAATTTTTAAACTGGCATTCTGGTATCTTTTATGGCAATCATGTTTCTATCATCTGAATTCTGGGCTTTTGAAAACGCCTATCTTTTCACCGTTACCACCAAGTTGTAATGGAGAACTTTCAGAAGGAGTGGGCTGCAGAGAAGCCCTGTATCTAGGTGAAAAGAAATATTTACAGTAACTCTGAAATCTGTTAAATGATGGGGACTTGGGAAAATAATTGCTGGGCAATGAGATCATGGAGGAAAGCACAGCATCACCCCAATGCCACCTGAAGGCAGAACTGGGAGCCAGTGACTTGGCCCCAGAACTTCTGCTATATCTGTGGCATTTTCATTGATGATTTGTAAATTTTCAAACAAAGAAAAATTGTCTCCTACAGACAATGGTCAAGCCGCTGAACAGCCAGCCAAGAGCTCCCCCTAGTGAGGTTGCACACACATTCATGTGAGCTCCTGCTTGCCCGTGTGCACACCCACACACAACATACACACACATACATACACACACACACACACACAGAATCTTAAACTCGGTTCATTAGTCCAAAATATTGTTCATCCCACATTCTTTTAAAACGACATGAAAAAATAATTCCCCAAACTCTCCTGAATTTTTTTCTACTATTCATTGTTAAACCCCACATCCAGCAGTAAAAGCTAGAGAGAACCTCCTTTTAGAAGGCAAATCTATCAGTCTGATCTTATCATTTTGAAATAGTAATAATCACATATTGGCTCCAAATCTGCATTCACAAGTAGATGCTATCAATGTAGAAAGTCCTCAGGGGCAGCACACATTGCTATGTAATTAGAATAATAACTTTGTTGTGTAAACAAAATAAAAGACAGGCTAAAATATGAGAAAAAGATCTTACACTGTATTGGTGTGTACAGCTTCTGCAGAAAGCCCTATTGTTCTTGGCCAATCTTTAATTTTGTTGCAGTATGTCTGTGATTAAACACCTACTGATATGTGCAAGCAGCTTTCTATGTCAGTATACTGCGTATGCATACATGCATACACATGACCATATATTTTATTGCAGAACAATATACAGAACACTCAAACAACTCATATTTAACAGGACTAATTTGCTATAACACCAGAATTGCATCTCCCAAATCAACCCTAATTCCTTAGAATACAGTTTGGCTTCCTCCAAAAAGATATTTTATTGGTTTTATGAGTCTTGATAGGGCTCTGAAGGGAGAATAGGCGTTATTTAGGAGGAAAGAAGGTGACAAACACAGAAATCAGATGCAGAGGTGAAAGCAATTTCATGTCTTCCTAAAAATTCTTTGAAAGCCATATCAAGATTTTTAGGAAAATACAAACAACTGCTGTTTTATAATTAACAGCTGCTTATATTAAGCACTGGATACTGCCTAGCTCCTGCTCATATATTCCTTTCTTAAACAGTAGATCCACAAGACAAGTGATAACAGCTCTAAGATGCTAAAGGTAACTCTATTTTCTAGGAGTTTCTATCCCCAGAATACAATTTGTTGAGTGAGGTTCCATACATTTTTATTCAACCCTTAAAACTAGCAGGCATCAGAATGACATAGGTTAGGTTATTTTTTTTTTTTTTTTTATGTAGTGTTGCTTTTATCATTGAGTTACTTTGAGTAAAACTCATATGCACATTAGAAACTAAATTCAAATAAATCCATTGGCTTGTAAATACTACTACTTACCTCCCCAGTGGATGGTGACAGTTAATGCTAAAGTTTTTGCAAAGATTCAGTAGGACACATGCCATCTAAATATAAAATAAGACAATTGTGTCTTTATTACGATATTATTTAGAGGATATTTTAAAAACTCATTTAATATACCCAGATCTTTGTATTTTTTCCAAGATTCTTATACCTCTACAAAACAAAACAAAAAAAGAATAAATGAAAGATTAAGGAAGACAGCACAAGTCATTCGATGGGACTAATGTGTATAGAAACAATTTTATCCATTGGCTGGACTATTAGGGCAAGGACTTCACTTTTGTAAAACCCACACCTGTGATGAACACTTCTACAACTTATTTTCAGACTGTGGGCATAGAATTCAGCCTGCGAAAATGGATTTTGTTCTCTCACAAAAGAGGGAATTATAATGCTCAACACCTTTTTGAATCAAAAAGAAGTCCCTACATAAAGAACTGAATTTAGACCTATTATGTTAATTAAAATTCTGCGGGCATCTCTGAAAGTGTAATTTGGCCCAATGTGTTTTTTTAAAAAATCATGAAAATTGGCTAATGAATATTGTGCAGTCACTTCCCTAACATAAAATAACTCAACCATTTAAATTGCACAAACTCCAAAATGGTCTAATTTACAATTCATCGTTGTTTGCTTGTTTGTTTTATAAGTACTTAACCTAATAACATGGAGAGATTGTATCCTCATAAAAATTTCAATTTTTTATGAATTAACAAGAGACTCATAGCTGAATATTCATATGAGTTTAGCTACTACAACTCTAAATACAACTCTATAACAATATTTACTGCTGCTTAAATCTATTAATCAGAACTTCGTCCTGTCTGTTCCCACCAAGTTGGGAGTCAGGAGTCTCAGGTGCTGACAATACTGACTGCTTGATTTTGAGCCAGTCCCTGGGTCCTTGGAATTTCAGTTTCTTCACCTGTAAATTATGGATAACATCTGCCCAGGTGACCTCATGCGATCACTGTGAGAATTAAAAGACATAGCACATGTGGTTAGTGCTTTAAATATTACAAAGTGCTAGATAAATACGTGCACCATTATTTTGAAAAGCGGCATCTTAGTCAATGAACCACTTAGTCATCTTTAAAAATCTTCTCCAACTCTCTAAAAGATTCTTTTTCTTTTTTTCAGAAAAACAATACATGTTGAGTGGTTTATTTGCAGATTTTTAAAAACCTCTCCCTGGTATTATTAGAACCTTAGTTTGGTCTCCACTTCAGTTCTAGCTACTCTTCTTCTACCAGTTTTGCCCCCAAATAGTATGAGAACACAATCCACATATATATAAGCATCATGCTTGTTTGCTTTGGGTTCTCCTATGCTAAAAGGTGTTGTCCAGGAGTTTTTCATGAGAGAATTTGCAGAGAGGATCTCAGTGCCACCAGAGAGAGGTTTTGTCTGTCCTTGACTCCCTCATAACCAAAATGCTGAAACCAGCTAGCAGACATGTTCTTTTTTAAAAACTAGAACGATATGGAATATTACTCAGCAATAAAAAAAAATGAACTGCTGACACAAACAACAATGTAGATGGGTCTCAAATATATTACACTGATTGAAAGAAACCAGACTCAAAAGGCTTATCTAGATGATACCATCCATACATTGTAGAAAAGACAGCTATAGAATTGCAACAGATAGCAACTGCCAGGGGCTGGGGTGAAAGGGAGAGGATTGAATACAAAGGGAGGTGAAGAAATTTTTGCAACTGCAGGATTATGCTACATTTTTATTATGGTGGTAGTGACATGTCTACATGTGTTTGTCAGGGCTCATGCTCAAAAGAAGGAATTTTACTATATGCATATTATAGCTCAATAAGCTTGAGTTAAAAAGAAAGAAAGAATCATAGAAAACTCAACATGAATTGTTGCTCTGCTTTGGATTGTGATTTTTCCTTTAAAATCAAATTGTATTTCCTTGGCAATTCAAACAGTTCTCTGGTAAAATATTAAGCTAATTAGACACATAATTGAATATGGTTAAGCTTTGAAATAAAGTTTTCAGTACATATCTACCACATCAGTGATTAATTTCCAGAGAGTACAAAAAATGTCATTGTCTTGCAATGATAACCATTTTATTTTTATTTTTTCCCAAATGGTAACAAAAGACTTCAAGTGTTAAGCTTAGTTATATAGATTTAACCTCTCCTCCACCCTTGCCTCGTTCTTAGAGAATTGTTTATAACTTTGTTTTGCAGGTATTGCCCCTAGGAATGAGAATATGTCCTCTCACATCAGGCTGTCAGTCAAAACTTTCAATTGGTTACAAAGGACCTCACTTGAATTCTAAGTAAAATATGTGCCCAGGAATATCTGATTAAGGGCTCAAATAAGAGAAAATAAAGGGAATGAATCAAAAATAGCCCCTAGAATTCTGCCAAGCATTGCAACCCATACATATACCAGACAGATAACATGCTGTAAAATGCTAGTACTAAAAATCTTTCTTTCTAAAGGTTAGGGGTACAGCTTCCAGTTTCAGTTAATTTTTTTTATTTTATTATCAATAGAATTGTAGAATTTTAAAAGACAGGCAGTGATCAGTGGGCAGATATTTCCTGGGACATCCATTGAGGAAGGGGATTGGGTGGGAGGCACATATTTGGAGTCAGAAAGAGCTGGAAGAAAAGAACACCACCTCTCTCCAAATCCTCATTCCGTTCTTTCTGCTGTGAAAAGCTGTATAAAACAATGGCCAAACAATCTATTGCTGGAAAGACAATCATTTGCAGGTGTCTCAAAGCCATTTAGGTTCTTCGCTCTTCTTTTCTCCTCATTGACATTAGTTTAATCTGTGAAAATCAGATCACAATCATGGCAGACTTTTTACCTCATTAGTTTTCTATTGTCTGTTCTGAGGCATCGCATACATTTCTATCTCCAGGCAAGACTGGTTCTCGCCTGCACTCAGTTTCTGTCCCTTCCCCCTCTTCAGGCTTATGAGTAGGAAACACTTGTAGTTTGGCAATTTAACTATTTCTGGAACTAAATAGAAATGATTTCACTTGTTTTTTTTTTTGAAAGCTGATAACTTTGGGATATAAACTTGATTCTGGTTGTTATTCAAATCATGCATGAGTTATATATGAATTGCCCATATTCCAGGATTTGTTTCCTAGATATACATTAATTCTCTGTAGATGACAAGTTATATTAAATATATATAATTTCATTTTTCCATTGTGTTTAATCACAGCAACATCATTTTCTTGGTAAATGTGTGTCTCCTGTATGTCTTTATCATTACAATAAGAGAAAACTTACCTAGCATTATTTTAACTACATGTGGTATGAGGTTAGAGGACTCATTCTGTAAAGTCAGATTCATGGGATCAAACCAGGGACATTAGCAATAGAATGGAGGTGTTTTCTGCAAAGCCTTGAATTTGGACATTTAAAATTACTTAAGATTACTAGATGCTGCTTCATATACATGGTAGATACAATGCTGAAATTCCTTGTCAAATAATTGTATAGTAAGAAAATGTATCTCTTTTATATTTTAGCTAGTATACCCTTTCTAAATGGGTTTGATAAAAATTTGATCAGAAATCTAATTTTCTGATTTGGGGCTCAGGGTCAGTTATTACAGCCCTCCAAACTTGGAATCAATAAAAAAAATTCCTGATAGTTCTTTGAGTGACTACATATTTAAGTGTTAACTATACTATTAACTTTTCAAGAAATGTAAGTTATATCTACAGAATGTCATGAACCACTCCTTTCATTGTTTGCTTCCTTATTGAGTATGAGCAGAAATTATCTGCCATACCAAGAAGCATCAGATCTCCTGGCTAAACAAGTTTTTCTTCCTTTGGGGAAAAAAATAATAATAATCTTTGATTGTATAAGAACATCATAATCTACATTGTCATTCCTGATTCAGCCCATGCCAAGAACACAGGACAATTTACATATGCTCTAATCAAATATTTGGGAGCTGGGGATTCTCACTGCATATCTCCAGATCAGGATTATGTGACATGCCTTGGATTCCAGCCAGGTTTAAGGCTCTTCATTTTTAAAACAATAACCACCTGCTAAAAGAAGAAAGAAAGCCATTTCCTTTTTGACATTCGTTAGCTTAGGATCAGCAGAATCTTCCTGCTGCTCAGATTGAAATGTAATAGCTGCAAGGTTGAAAACTGAAATCTTGCACTAAGCACTTCGTTGCTGCTGGCTTGTAATTTTTTTCTCCTCAAAAATTACATACACAAAGCAGTTTTAGACTCTGTAATCAGATATTTTGCCTCATACTACTGTGTGATTTGGGATGTTTTCTTTCTTCTTCTTCTGTTTTTTTAAAAGGACTAGATCTGCACAATCCATTCGTTCAGGGTATATACACAGGCTCTACAAGACACTGGACTTTCATTGCTGCTATATGACATTTGGGGAATTTTGACGAAGCTAAATGAGTAAGAAGAACTCCGACTAGTTAACTTTCATGGGGCCAAAAGCCCTCAACTCAGATGGACTCAACTCATTTATATGTGCTTGTCATCCAGTATTCCAGCAACCAATAGGTATATGTGTTGCAGGGTGAGGAGTCTTGGCAGGGGAGAATGGATAAGTCAAAGGAAAAAAGAAAAAAAGGCTTGATCGCAGCCTCAATGTGCTCAGATTTTGCAGGGTCATGAAATGCATCCAACTTCGCTTAGCTGCAGTGATTCTCCCAAGAGTCCTCTGGTTTCTCTCCATGCTGAGCTGACAACAGCATTATCATTTATACTCTCACCAATTCAGGTACCTCTGGTGGGGAAGCATTCTGAAAATTTTTTAAAAATCAGATTTATAAAATTCACAAACAAGCAACAAATATTTTTTAATGCTATGTTTTATTTGCAAAATGAACAATTAAAACGGCAGGGTGTTACACTTTTTTAAGTCCCACCACTTTGGAGCCAACACTTTCCTTTCACAATGCGTTATTTTAAAATGTGCTCAAAAGCTAACATCTGTATTTTTTTAAGTGCAATATAGTAGAGTATATTGTTACAATGTACTATGGCAATACACTTCCATTTATAAAAATTCAAGTTTACAAATCTGCTTTTCCAAGTTCTTCAGAATGAACTCTTTCTTTAAGTATATATCTAAATATGTACTATCATACATGTGTGTGTATTATTCAGATCTTTCTTAGATGTCTTCTGACCTCAGAGTTACCTGGTCCAAAAAACATCATCCACAATTTAGTTCTCAACTTTCCACATCACAACTCACCCATTTGCCCAGGATTATGAAGCTTTGAAGTCATCTTGGAATCTTTCCCTCCCTCCATCTATTTACATAATATCAGGAAATAAAGGAAAGAATATTGGATCAGGAGATACTTATGTTTCAACTGCTTATTTCAGAATATATAAAAAGGGGCTACATAGCAAAGCAAACTTAAGTCAAGGTATGAATGTGTATCCATATTTCTGACAGTCTTCTTGATAATTAGAACTTTTCGGCTGCCTTTTTTTCATCTCTGATGGAGTGTCTCAAATTTTCAGGCTTTGCCTTGACATAGAGAGGAAGAAGCATAAAGACTGGGGCATGAGAAGTATCTGCTGTGCCCTTTCCTTTGTTCATTTGTGATGATATTATTAGCATCCATTCCAACCCACAGATTCTTTGCAAAGATCATCTGAAACCATGTATCCATTGTTTCAGGATTGGTTTATCTAAAATTAGATGATATTATCCATAAATATATATTACCCTGCATAGGTAAATTGCAAAGTGTCTGAATACACTAAAAGTCAGTGATTATGGGAGAGCACTGCTGGCAAGTCCTGCACTTTGTGGGACTCCCCTTCTAGCCCCTGCATTCTCAGGACTTGGACATGAAATGTGACCCTCTGATATATGTATTAAGGAAAGATGTTGGTGTCCATCTGCACATTAAACATTAGCAAAGCTGATTTTTTTTTAAATTTCTTTGGATTAACAGAAATCCTATAGATAGAAATTCTAATTCTAATATCTAATGTCTTCTTGCAGCATCCCAGCAGAGCACTTTGCACCTCCCCTGAGCATATATGCCCCATTTGAGGGCACATTACTGTGTTCATCAGAGTTCTCCAGAGAAACAGAATCAAGAGGATACACAGTCATTCCTCAGTGGGAGAAGGGATATTGGTTCCCAGACACACCTTTCTTGACTCCAATGCAGATACCAAAATCCATCTATGCTTAAGTCCCTGATATACAATGGCGTAAATGGCATATAACCTATGCACATCTTCCCATATACTTTAAATCATCTCTAGATTACTCATAGCACCTAATACGTTGCCGACACATCACTTCTTTCACATGGATCCAATCCACTATTCATTGTGTGGCAAATTCAAGTTTTGCTTTAGAACTTTTTTCCTGAATATTTTTGATCCATAGCTACTTGAACCTATGATGTAGAACTCACGGATATGAAAGGCTAACTCTGTGTGTGTGTGTGTGTGTGTGTGTGTGTGTGTGTGTGTGTGTGTGCTCACGTACGTGCGCAGAGAGACAGAGAAAGTGAGAGAGATTTTCAGGAATTGGCTCATACAATTGAATGGGGAGGGGTGGCCAATACTAAGATTTAGGTAAGAGTTGATGTTGCAGTCCTGAGTCTGAAGACTTGAAACTTGGACAGAATTTCTACCTTGCAGTCTGGAGACAGAATTCCTTCCTCTTGGAAGTCTTTGAAGTCTTTGTTAAAGCCTTCAACTGATTGGATGAGGCCACCTATATTATGGAAGGTGATCTGCTTTACTTAAAGTCAACTGAGTGTAAATGTGAATGACACCTTTACAACAACAGCTAGACTAGTATTTGATCAAAGAGTCTACCCAAATTAGCACAAGATTAACCAAACTGACACAAAATCAACCATCACAACACTATTCACTGTGCTCTAGGGAAAGAACCTCATCACAGATAGACAAAATGACAAGCTGCTTTCTTCTTCCTCCTTCCTACTCCACCCGATGCAGAGAAGAGGAACCAGGAGGGCAAGAGAGTAGACAACCCCTACTGTGCCCTAGACCCATGCTGGGAACTCTTCTCTGCCTCAAGAGAAGGAAGCTTTGAATCAAATCAAAAACCAAAGCTTAGAAATCAGCATGACTGAATCTTAATTACTAAGATGAAACTGTGTTCATCACTGAAGGGGACTAGAACTTGTGGAAATGGACCAAGATGTCATCAAGGCAATGTCAAATGGGAAGAGAAGAGTTCAACCCAGCAGAATGGTAACCACGTTGGAAAAAAACAGAATCGTAGGGAAATGTCATTATATTTTGAGATTTCAGAAGCATCTTTGCTGTTTGTACAAAGAGTAGAAAGCAAAGACACTATGGAGAAAACTAGATTGGCTAACAGAAGGAGGCTTGGAGGTGGTGTTGTTGTGGGGTGTGACACAGACCTTCCAGTGGACTGTGTGGACAGGCTCATCAAGGGTTATGACTGGCCTGGTGTTGATGAGTCCTGGGGGTCACCAAACATCCAGAGCACAAATGTCAATATCTGGTACATATTGGTTTGGACCTGAGCTTTGCCACCTTAAATTTGTTACTTACCTCTTTTTAGTACCTCAGTTTTCCCGACTGTAAAACATTAACGATTATAGTTACTTATTTTATAGGGCTGCTGTTAGGGATAAATAGTGGCACAGAATGAGGTGGGTTTTTTTGCAATCCAACTACATGTGAAAAAGAATAAGGAAAACATGGAAAGAACTGCAGTGAGAGCATAAAGATTATAGGATATTGTGAGCAAGTGGGATGAAGGGGTGCTCTACTGAGCTACAGAAGGAATGATCTGGTAGTTAGGATAAAGCAAGTCAAATTTATTAGAGTTGTCCAGAGTTGGCAACGGTGATCTTCTTGCTGGTCTTGTTATTCTTCAACCCAAAGTCCTCCATGGCTTATACAACATTCATGCCCTTTTTCACCTTGTCAAAGACCACATGCTTGCCATCTAACCATGTAGCCTTAGTAGTGCAGATGAAAAACTGGAAACCTTTTGTGTTGGGTTCAGCATTTGACACAGACAAGATGCCAGGACCTGTATGCTGCAGGATGAAGTTCTCATCATCAAATTTTTCCCCTTGGATGGACTTGCTGTCAGTACCACTATGGCATGTAAAGTTACCACTTTGGCACATAAACCCTGGAATAATTCTGTGAAAGCAGGAACTCTTCTAACTGAATCCTTTCTCTCCAGTGCTCAGAGCATGAAAGTTTTCTTCTGTCTTTGGAACTTTGTCTGCAAACAGCTCTAAGGAGATGGTGATGTCAAAGAACACAGTGGGGTTGACCCTGACTGATGGAAAAGGGCTCAAGGCGGTGGCATCTGTAAAGCAAAAGTATTTTAATAAATGTTAGCTAGAGTCACCATCACCATCATCCTCTTCATCATTAGCTAGTAGAAGTTACTTCTTCTGCTAAAAGTGAAGCATCTGGTAAACTCTTGACTCACTCTGTTGAAAAAAGTTTTGCATTTTGTTTGTTTGTTTTTAAGAGACAAGGTCTTGTTGATTGTCCAGACTGGAGTACAGCGGTATGATTATAGCTTACTGCAGCCTTGAACTCCTGGGCTTAAGTGATCTCCCTGCCTCAGCCATCCTGGTCTCCAAGTGCACATCACCACGCCTAGCCTTTTTTTTCTTTTTTCCTTTGACTTATCCATTCTCACCTGCCAAGACTCCTCACCCTGCAACACATATACCTCTTGGTTGCTGGAATACTGGATGACAAGCACATATAAAT
>CAUYQG010048876.1:0-10122 GCA_963574415.1 Tarsius wallacei | reverse complement strand
GAGCCCAGCAGGTCGATGCTGGGGTGGCTGTGAGTGTGCCACTGCACTCCAGCCTGGGCAACAGAGTGAGACTCCAACTCAAAACAAACAAACAAAAAAACATAAAACCAAAACCAAAAAAAAAAAAAAAACCAAAAACCCAAATTGGGATGAGGTTTCCTTGATCCAAAAGCTGACCCTAAAGTGAACTTCCAGACAAGAACAACTCTATTCACTGGTGGTCAAGCTTCTTCCTAGCAGGATGGAGTCCTTGAGTCATTGCTCTTCTTTCATAGAAAGGATGTTGAGGTGTCTTTGCCCCAACATCCAGGGGACCTGGTCAGCCCCACCCCCAGGACCCACAGGTGGGCCCAGCCAGCTCGCAGTTTGGCGTCCTAGCCCGCCTAGGAGGTGTCCAGTGGAAACTGTCAGCATGAACCTCGAGACCCTTGGGACTCAGACAGGGTGAGCCAATGCTCCTTTCTTTCCTGTGTACTTGGCCTGAGACTGACCTCTCCCTGGGCCCCAATATCCTAATCGCATGTCAGATCACATGTTCAGAATAAACCCGTTTGCTTCTTAATTGTAAAAGTCAAGAAGCCAGAGCACTCTGGGTAAAGGGACCTGGGGCTGCTTCATCACAGAGTGGAGGTAAGGAGAGAGAACTGGTGCAGGCGAGTCCTGAAGTCCAAGATGCCACGCCTGAGCCCTGTGGCCACACTACTCTCCAAGCCACACAACTGTTGCCATGATTTCCACAGCAAGGAAGGAATTAAAGTGCCGCTAGCTTTCTTTTTCTGTATGTGGGGCAATAAGGGCCTGGGTTCTAGAACTCACAGGGGGAGCAAGTGTGTGGTGCAGACTTGGGTGGGCCATCCAACCTCAGCCCATAGGGTTCACCTGCAGCGGTGCCCTCACCAGGCTCAGTGGAAAGGGAGGTGGCATGTGGTGGAGATTGGAGCTGCTGGGGGGGTGGAGGGGGAGTGGAGTGACAGCACATCCCTAGGTCCTTATCACAGCATCAGCTACCAGCCACTCTGGGAGGGGAGCAAGGTGAACCTGCCTGGCCAAAGGATTTCACTGGGAGGTGAAAGAGAGGGTGGCTGCACCAGACACTTGGTTCCCTGTCCCGGGGAATTGTGAGTTGGAGGCCAGGGGCCCTGCAGAATCTCCCTCCCCCGCCCCCAGTCAGAAACCAAGAAGGAGGAAGAATCCCTGGTCAAGTTAGTGGCAGCTAAAATGCTCATGGTACATTCATTGGCCACATGAGGTGGTCGTGAAGAGACTAGTCAGAAGGTTATCACAGGAACTCATGTAGTAAATGCCCAGCGGTATGGAGTTCAACAGCAGTGAGCAAGGCACAGGAGGTCTGTGTGCAAGCAACAGACCAATCCCCACACAGAGCAGGTGAGTCCACAGGCCTTTGAGGGTAAGGATGGCGCCATGGCTGTCCGGCTGGCTGTGGCCCATGCGGGGGCGTGTAGCCGCCGGTACCCCTGGCCAGTTCAGTGGAGCTGGGCGTCCAGTTCATACTTCTCATAGAAATGGTCAGTGAGGGGATGCAGGTGAGGACCTTGCGCCACTCACGGCACACAGGAGAGGAGTAGAAAAGGACCACCAGGCCAGCCAGGAGGCCCGAGAAGACCACCCAAAAGATAAAGATCTGACAGTGCTTGCGGTACAGATTAAACATGCCAAAGCTGATGTAGGACAGGAAGGCAAGGGAGAGGAAGAGGACACCGAGGAAGCCTGAGATGTGGGCGAAATTGTCAGCCCAGGGCAGCAGCCCAGAGGTGAAAAAGAGCCCCACAGCCAGCAGCTTGAAGAAGGCGTGCCAGGGCTGCGCCAGGACCTGCCAGCTCTGGAGGAGCTCCACGGAGAGGAGGGTTAGGATGCCAAACTACGAGCTGGCTGGGCCCCGCTGTGGGTGATGGGGGTGGCTGTGAGTCAGTGGGGCTGAGCAGGTCTCCTGGGCCCAAGACCGCATCTTCTCCCCCTTCTCATGGCCCAGAGTGAGTCAGGACCAAGGAGCCCAGTGGATCTGCTCCCAGGCTGGGCCCTGTGGAGAACCAGCCTCAGTGGAGCCCAGCTCAACATGGATGTGTTCACACCACCGTTCTCTGCTTCTGTGATAGATCACTGAGTATTATGGACTCTGGGTCCGTCCAGGTTGTTGCAAAGTCCATGGTTTTATCCTTCTTTGCGGCTGCGTGATGTTCTATCATGTATATGTGCCACGTTTTTTTGTCCAGTCGTGGGTGGCATGGTTGGTTCCATGTTTTTGCTACTGTGAAAGGTGCCACGATAAACATGTATGTGCAGGTAAAATAAACAAACGAACTTCCTTTTTCTTCCAAAAGGAAAAAGAAAAGCTGTATGTTACACTCCCTTTTGTGGCAGGTACTTTGACCTCACCACTCACCACTCTCCTGCTATGGACCCAGGACCAATCCCCCCTTACCTTGTGAGCAGGGTTGCACCTACCTTCATCAGGAAACCAAGGCCACGTACTCTGATGCTGCAGAGAGGAATCACCTTAGTTTCTCATCTCTTGTTCCAACTGTTCATAAACGCTAATCAAGATATTAGCAAAGATGTTCAATGCAGTGTTATTTATAATAGCAAAAAGCTCAAACCCTTCCAAATGGCCAACATTATTGATATATTTGAACATATGGGAATTTACCTGACAGAACGTTACTAAGAATTTTCAAGAAAAAGGGAAGATGCACAAAACATAACTTGAAAGGGAATATCAAATAAAGCATAATCACTTATTTAAAAGCAATGCTTAGCAAGAAAGCTGGGAGGAACTAAAACAAGGTTAATATGTTTATTTCTAGACTGTGAGATCATGAGACATTTTCCTTTCTTAGTGCTCTTATTTTCCCAGCTTTTGTGTGTGCATTATTTTATGGTTGGAAAAAAGCATTATTGGTTATATTTTAAGTTGTGTCTGTAGCTTCTGGGGCCAGAGAGGGCTTTGTTCCATTTCCAGCGCCTTTGTAAAGGCAGCACTAGTCATATAGTGCTAAGTAAGAAGGGTATCAATTAAAAAGAAAAGGGTCATGTTTGCAAAACTCATTCATTCTCTTTAAGACGCAAGATTATGTTTGGAAGCATACAATATGCCAGGCACCGTGGGAGCTCCTGAAACACAAATGTTGGTAGGGCAAGATCTTTCCCCCAAGAAACTTACAAGATGAGAGTTGCTCATTTAAAGTCCTGGAATGAAGGCCAGGCACACTGGCTCACACTTGTGATCCCAGCACTTTGGGAAGCTGAGGTGGGAGCATCGCTTGAGCTGAGGCATTCAAGACCAACCTGGGAAACATATCAAGATCTCGTCTCTACAAAAAATTTAAAAATTAACCAGTGTGGTGGTGCATGTCTGCAGTCCCAACTACTCGGGAGGCTAAGACGGAAGGATTGCTTTGCCCTGGAGGTCTAGGCTGTAGTTAGCCATGATTGTGCCACTGTACTGCAGCTTGGGCCACAGAGTGAGACCCCAACTCAAAGATAAAAATAAAATAAAATCCTGGAATAAGAAAAAAAATGTTTAAATAAGGGTGACCAATATCCTTAAAGGAGATTATTTTCCTTTTATTAACACTTAAAAAAAACGTACAGCTGAACTCATTGGCTCATGTCTGTAATTCTAGTACTTTGGGAGGTCAAGGTGGAAGGATTGCTTGAGACCAGGAGTTCGAGATCAGCTGGGCAACATAGCAAGACCTCATCTCTACAAAAAAAATCATAAAATTAGCCAGGTGTGGTGGCGTGCACCTGTAGTCCCAGCTACAGTGAGCCATGATTGGGCTGCTGCACTCTAGCCTGGGTGATAGAGTAAGACCCTGACTCAAAAAAATAAAAACAACCTTTCCCCTTTGCATAGCAAAAGAAACCATTAAGAGAATAAACAGACAACCCACAGAATGGGAAAAAATATTTGCAAGCTATGCACCTGACAAAGCCCTAACATCCAAGGTCTACGTGAAACGCAAATGAATTGAAAGGGAAAAAAACAAACAGCCCCATGAAAAAGTGGGCAAAGGACATGAACAGACACTTCTCAAAGGAAGACATTCAAGCAACCAACAAATACATGAAAAAATGCTCAACCTCACTAATCATCAGAAAAATGCAAATCAAAACTACAATGAGAGGCCACCTAACACTGGTAAGGATGGCTGTCGTTAATAAGTCAAAAAACAACAGGTTCTGGTGCGTCTGCAGAGAAAAGGGGATATTGCTACACTGTTGGTGGAATGCGAGCTAGTGTGAGAATTTCTCAAAGAACTAAAAGTTGAGCTTCCATATGACCCAGTAATCCCTCTTCTGGAAATATGCCCAGAGGAACATAAATCATTCTACAAAAAAAGACATCCACACATGCATGCTTATTGCTACACTTTTCACAATAGCAAAAAAAAAAAACTAACCCAGATGCCTATCAAAAGTGGATTGGATAAAGAAAATGTGGTACATATATGTGATGGAGTATTACACAGCCATAAAGATGAACAAAATCATGGACTTCACAGCAACATGGATGCAGCTGGAGACCATCATACTGAGTGAACAGTCACAGAAACAAAGAACTGAACACCTCATGTTCTCACTCACAAGCGGGCCCTGATCACGGGCCACACGAGCACCAGGGTGGAATTGGCAAATGCTGGACACCACTAGGGGAGGGAGGGAGGGAAGAGGGTGACACACTGGGTAACTGGTCCACCGTCAGGGGGAGGGAGGGCCCACTAGAAGCCCAAGCTTCACCTGCGTGCCACTTAAATCCTCATCTGTACCCCACAACTCTAAAATTTAAAAATTAATTTAAAAAAAACTTTCCAGGGATTTAAACAATCACCTTGATCAAATGTAAAAGAGTAATAGCCTGAATGGGGTCCCCAATATTTTTCCTAAAGCTGTCTACTACCAGTGGGCTGGCTGCAACCCCCTTCTCCCTGAAATACGCTCCAAAGGAATGTAATGGAAGATACCATGACATTCTCAAATATGGTCTGTGCTCAAATCTTATCTCAAAGCTAGATTTCCTCCTTCTGTTAAAAAAGCAGCTCCCTACCCATAAATTGCACCATGTTTGACAGGGCTGTAGACCCCCTGAGTCTGCTCTGCAATCTGCCTTGTGACATCCTGGATCCTCTTCCAAGTACAGACCAACCCCTTCCCCCCTTGGTCTCCTGGGAAGTCTCCTATTCTTTGGAAGTCACTGGGGCAGGGATGTCACAATTCTGTCACTAGCAATAGATCCAGAGACACCAAAACAAACAAACAAAAACCCAAAGCCCAATTTCTTTTCCTTTTTAAGCTAAATTTTGCCAAATCACATTCATCGACTGGAAGTGCTGGCTTCCTGGCTAAAGCACTCCCAGTGAAACAGGCAGTTAAGATGAACCCATGGACGCCTGTCCCTGGACAGCGCCCTGGGAAACGGTGCTGTCCTAGGAGCACGCGTCACAGAGCTGGACAGCACCCGAGGTCACTGTGTCCAAAGCGTTCCTTCACAAACTAAGATTCGCCGAGTCCAAGGGGCTTGTCCAAGTTCCCACAGTTGGGTCAGAGTGGCACAGGCTCTCTCCTTTGATCAAACCAGAGTCAGGTTGTTCTGAGTCCTCTTTGACTAGTCCCTGAACTTGGACTCTGCCCTTGCCCATTCAGTTCCTTTTTAGCAAGAATCCTACCAGGCAGGTTTAGCAGAAAATCCTTCACCCTTGGTCTGACCACCCTTGATGTTTGATCAAAGTTCTCATCCCCATCCTCAATATCTTTTTATCCCGGCCTGCCTTCAGCAAGAATCTGTCATGTCCTTTTGCCAGATTCCCCCTTATCTCTGCTGTTCCTCTTTTCCATCCTCTGACCCCACCCTGTTCCTTGCCTAAAAATCCCCATTTGTCCTTGCTGTATTCAGAATATTGTATTCTCTAATATGCCCTGACCTTGGCCTCCCTGTCACACACTCTTCTCCTGGATCACTGAGTTCTAGCCAGGACGCCCTCCCTGGTCCCTTGAGCTCACCCAGCTTGCAGCCCGGAGGACCTTCTCCCAGTTGGAGCATCACAGGTCCCTTGCACACCCGTGGGAAGCTTGGAAGGATGAACGGTGACCTTGGGTAGGCTGAGGTGAGAGGATCGCCTGAAGCCAGGAGATCCAGACCAGGCTGGGCAACATAACGAGACACCTTCTCTCTATAAAAATAAGTAAGGAGGTAATTAAATAACGTACTTTTTTTTTTCTTTTTGCCTCCTTTTGCTTATTTCTCTGTCTTATTTTGCTCTTGGTTCAGAAGCTGGGGTGAGAAAGAGGGTTTTTAAAAAATTTATTGCCCATTCCCCTGGAATATCCCAACGCACCGCTCCCACTGGGTCTTTGTGGGCTTTCAGCTTGCTTGGCTTGAAATTCTCTTCCTCCAGATCCTAACTTGACTTCTTTTGCAGCAGATCTTAGGTCGGATATCACTCCTGGTCACATTACCCTCTTCTATTTCCTTCACAACTTTTTTTGCAATCTGAAATCATCGTGTAAGCTTTTTAAACAGGTGTTCATTCATCTTCCATCTCCCCCGTGGGGAGGGGCTACCTGAAGGCAGAGGCCTGCTCTGACCTCTCTCTCACCAGCCTCAGCTGCTGGAATAGAAAAGGCGGATTAATTATCAGCACTGAAAGTAGGCGGGCAGCCAAAATAAACACCTCACCCTTTCCATCGCCCCAGGAAGGACAGTGGAGGACTCCCCAAAGAAAATTATCGTAATACTTTAAGAAAAGGATTGGCAGTAGTAGGAAACTGCCAGGGAAGGGTGGGGGCAGGATTGGCAGTAGTGGGAATCCATGTTTGGGGGGCACACCTCATCAACAAGGACCCCTGCATAATGAATATTTGTATATCTAACCCTGAATTGTACCCCACATCTTGAAAATAAAAAAATAAAATGTATATTGAAAAAAAAAAGAAAAAATGGGCAGACACTAACAATAGCGGCAGCCCCCAGATGAAGCAGCTCAGCCAGGCTTTCAGTCCATATTGTAGAACCAACCTCTTCACTGTGCAGGGACAGCCCAGGGGCACCAGCCATAGGAGAAAAGCTTCTGGAGTAGGACAGGGAGGAAACCAACAATGGCAACAACTAGGAGGAGACAGGGAATACAAGAGGCAAAAGGAAAGAGCTATTCCTTTAATATCCTTGTATGGGAAAAGAATCGAGATGGGGTGTTAGAAAAAAGGAACATCTAGAGAACTGTGAAAAGCACGTAGTAATCAAAATAGGTAACAGAAGAAATCTCTTCTCTTTTCTTTTTTGAGTTGGAGTCTCACTCCATCGCCCAGGCTGGAGTGCAGTGGCACACTCACGGCCACCCCAGCGTTGACCTGCTGGGCTCCAGCGATCCTTCCACCTCAGCCTTCCAAATAGCCAGAACTACAGGCACGTGGTACCATGCCCAGCTAATTTTTTTTTTTTTTAATTGTAAAGACGAGGTCCTGCCAAGCTGCCCAGGCTGGTCTCGAACCCACAGGCTCAGGCAATTCACTCACCTTGGCCTCCCAAAGTGCTGGGATGACCGAGTCACCGAGCCCGGTCAGAAGAAAATTTTTAAAAAGGTTTGGAAGACAGAGTAAGGTTATCTTTCAGAAAGACAGAAGGAATGTAACGATGAGACAATTTGAGGATTAGTCACAAGAGTCCAATGTGACAATAAGGATCTCGGTAGTGCAGGGTTGGCAAACGTTTTCTGTAAATGGCCAGACGGTAAGCATTTTAGGCATTGTGGGCCTTGTGGTCTCTGTCGCACAAAGGCAGTCACAGAGAATATGTAAATGATAGCATTTTGTTGGAACACATGGCTGCGTAGTTAAAGTTTTCTTGGAATGCGATCACGTATCAGAAGAGTATCAGATTCAACAGAAGCAATGGAAGTCACGAGAGAGCAGAGCAATGCTGTGAAAATTGTGAAGGAGGCCAGGCATGGTGGTTCATACCTGGAATTCCTTGGGAGACTGAGGCAGGAGGATCACTTAAGGCCAGGAGTTCGAGACCGGCCTTGGCAACATATCTAGCTCCTGCCTCTAAAAAAATTTTTTTTTAATTAGCTAGATATGGTAGTTCATGCTTTCGTCCCAGCTACTCGGGAGGCTGAGGTGGAAGGATTGCTTGGTCCCAGGAGTCTGAGGGTGCATGAGCCATGATGGAGCCATGCACTCCAGGCTGGGTGACAGAAAGAGATCCCATCTCTAAAAAAAACAAACGACAACAAAAAAAACCCAGCAACACATAAAATAAAACAAACAAAAAACCAAAACAACAACAAAAACAAAGAAACCAAAGGAACAAAAAAAGAAAAAAGAAAATTCTGAAGGAAAACGGTTCCATCCAGAATTCTATGTCCAACCACACGAGCAATCAAGCGTTATGGAAAAATAATGATATTTGTTGATATGTAGAGTCTTATAAAATATACTTCCTAGGTGTATTTTCTTTTCTTTCTTTCTTTTTTTTTTGAGTAGTGTCTCACTCTGTTGACCAGGCTGGAGTACAGTGGCATGCTCACAACTATCATAGCCCCAAACTGCTGGGTTAGGGTGACCCTTCCACCTCAGCCTTCCGAGTAGCTTGAACTACAGGTGGGTGCCACCATAACTGGCAAATTTTTTTTTGACTTATTGTAGAGACAAAGTCTTGCCAAGTTGCCCAGGCTGGTCTCGAACCCCTGGGCTCAGGCAATCCTCTTGCCTCCACCTCCCAAAGTGCTGGGATTACAGGCGTGAGCCATCGTGCCTGGCCCCTATATATACTTTCTAAGACAGTAACTTCCAGTAAAATGAAGTACACCAAGAAAGAATAAACTAGGAACTCAGAGATGGATGCTCCAACCCAAGGGCTGGGCCAAGAGAATTGCCGGGAAGAGAGAGGGAGCACCAGACGGCATCTGTATATGACAGGAATTTTAATCAGAACACATGAGGTGACTGAGCTGGGAATAATATTTACATATTCACAGTGATATAAACACTGACTATTGACCCAACAAAAATGATCAAACAAATCCCAGTAGGATGGGAGAAACGGGCATGCATACCTGGGGGAGGAGGAGAGGGGATGAGGGAGCAAAACCCACATTTTCATAGAAGGAAGTTAATAAGCACAAAACCCCAAAATGGAATGCTGATGATCCCATCCTTTGCGGCTGAGGAGGAAGGCCAAACAAGGTGCTGCTGGAGAGGCCACCTGCGGGGCCAGGGACCAGGGAGGGCCAGGGCGGGAGAGACAGGGAACTGACGCTTCTGTTCCAAGGCCATGTTCAACAATTTGTCTCTGAAAATGATTTACATGTATATCTTTTCATTATTACTTTTTTATTTTAAAAATTTTTCATATTTTTTGAGTTGGAATCACTCTGCTGTCCAGCCTGGAGTGCAGTGGCACGATCACAGCTCACCGCAGCCTTGACCTGGTTCGGGTCATCCTTCTGCCTCAGGCTCCCAAGTAGCTGGGACTACAGGTGAGCGCCACCACGTCGGGCAAATTTTTTTATTTTTTTGTAGAGATGAGGTCTTGCTATGTTGCCCAGGCTGGTTTTGAACTCCTGGGCTCAAGCAATCCTCCTGCCTCGGCCTCCCAGAGTGCTGGGATTACAGGTGTGAGCCCTGCATGTAGGAGTGGATCTCGGATGAAGGATGCTGGAAGAGAGGTGGCTCTGAAAGAGGAATGCAAAGGAACAGCAGCAGGAAAGGAGTCGGGCGAGGGAGCGCGCACACTTTGGGACAGCTGGAACTGGGCGTGGTGGGGAGAGGTGACCAGTCATTAGGATGGGCGTTGGACCTTCAGAGCCAACATCTGCAAAGTTCTGGGCGAACTGGGATGTCCTTGGAGTGGAGGGTGCAGAGGATGGGACAGTGGTCAAGGATCAGATTGGAGGAGGCTTTATGCCATGATGAAGATTCGCATTTTTACTGGACATAAGAAGCAGCAACGCAAAGGTTTTATGTGTGTGTGTGTGGGGGGGGGGCATGATCCGATCAGTTATTTATTTATTTGTTTACTTATTCATTCATTCATTCATTCATTCATTTGAGTCAGAGTGTCTCTCCATCGCCCAGGACATAGCAGCCTTGACCTGCTGAACTCAG